>JAODAL010032145.1:0-47391 GCA_025379985.1 Phyllomedusa bahiana | reverse complement strand
TTTTTTTTTTATATATCTAAGTAACTAATAGCCCTTTGTCTGCCCAACTTTATTTTATGCCTGTGGTTGTCAAAGGGCTAATGGTGATACTTTTGGGTCTAATTTGCCTTGTAATATGTGGCTTGTGATTCACTGAATTTGTTACTGTTTTGGCCCCTGTTCAGTAATCAGATAGGGGGATCTGTACATAAACTTATCCTGGACCCCGTCCTCTATCTTACCACCCTGTTTTCCATCATTAAGGGACGTGAGTTATATTTTTTTGCATACATTTTTTTGTTTTTTCCTTAGATGTTCCGTATTTTTGTTATCAACTGAAATTTTTTTCCCTGATGAACCCCAGTATCTAGGGGGGGAAACGCGTTGGAATATTGGAATTTTTAAATGCGTTATTGATCATCTTCCTATGACGAAATCATCAAATTCATAGTATTATTGAACATCAAACGTTATATTGTCTTTTTGTATTGTTATTTATCACAGCACTTTTTTTGTTTGTGAAACTCCATTTGTGGTATTATGTGTTTTCCTTTTTTTCATTTAGATGTAGCTAGGGACGGGGTTAGTTTAGGTTTCCAGTGTGGGGGGCGCCCTTATTGGGGCGATTTCCCCATTTTGAGGCAGACAGGTCTTTGATAGGGTAAAATTTGAGGGTGTCTTTTCGTTTTCTTTCTCAATTCTTATTTATTTTTATTAAAAGTTATGTTTTATGTATCTTATTCTAGGTGTTATACCTGTAGTTGTTTTGGTTTAAATTGTATTGGTATACCCAGAACTTCATTTCATTATCAAGGGTTCTCTACACCTATACATTGTGCTTAAGTAGAGTACATGGTAGTGTTTGTGTTAATTTCTATGAAATACCTAAAGGGTTATCAAACTTCCTAAACACTGTTGTAAATACTTTAAGGTTTTCTAGCTTCTTAGAAGGTGTCATTTATGGGGGTATCTAACATACAGACCCCTCAAAGCCACGTCAAAACTGGAATGGTCCCTAACAAAAAGTATATTGCAAATTTTCTTGAAAATGTGAGAAATTACTACTAAATTTCTAAGCCCTCTAATGTCATAAAAAAAAGGACATTTAAAAAATTATGCCAACCTATAGTGGACATATGGTAGATGATAGTTATAAACTATTTTGTAGTGAATATTCAAATCAAAAATTCACCAAGGAATTCCAGCGGACCAAAGGTACTTCACAAACTTTTTATTTTTTTCATTCTTCCACAAGATAGCGCAAAAAATGCCGACGCGTTTCGGGACCCTCAGGACCCTTTTTTCACGGCATGTAAATTCTGACACAAACATTTCCTAAGTGAACAAACTTAAAAACACGTCACTGCATTCACATGGTCATGGGCGTGTGTTAGATTTTAACCCCTTTGGGGAGCTCAAATTCTATTTCTTCCTGATAGAATCCTTTGTATTTCAAACAGCTATTGTGTTTTTTAATGCAGGGCTCCTAATGTTTATATAATATATATTCGACAATATTTTGGGAGTTTAGCAGATTTAAAAACATGAGATTGCAAAATGCTTCATGCAATAAAGTGCTGATTTTTTAAAATGTATTCATTAAACGTTGACAGTTTTTCAATGTATATACATGAGATCATGTTGTTTATTTTATGCCTCTAGGGGGTTTATATAGTATATATTCAACACATGTTTGGCAATTTTGCAGGTTAACAACATGGGATTGCAAAATGCTTCATGCAATATATGCTGATTTTCTAAAAATGTATGCGTTAAACGTATGCATTAAACCATGTGATGCAGTGACGTGTTTTTAAGTTTGTTCACTTAGGAAATGTTGGTGTCAGAATTTACATGCCGTGAAAAAGGGTCCTGAGGGTCCCGAAACGCGTCGGCGTTTTTACGCTATCTTGTGGAAGAATGAAATGAAATAAAAGTTCGTGAAGTACCTTTGGTCCGCTGGAATTTCCTTGGTGAATTTTCTGATTTGAAGTAAGGAGCGAGACTGGCAGCTCTCCGAGCGGAAAGAAGGCAACACGAGCAAGCAGTAGCAGCAGCTGAATACAAAGAAACAGCTAAGGAGAAGCAAGCCCAGACAAAAACACTCACGGTGAAGGGGTAAGCGGCAGTCTTAATTTCTTGTAGTGAATAATTATCTGTCTTGCACGCAGAAATTTTGGAACTTTCAAAATCACAACTTTTTCCAAATTTTCATGAAATTTTGATATTTTTCACAAACAAACAAGGATTGTATGGATAAAATTTTCTTACTAACTTAAAGCACAATGTGTCACGAGAAAACAATCTCTGAATCACATGGATAGGTAAAAGTGTCAAAAAGTTATTCTCACATAAATTGACACATGCCAGATTTAAAAAATAGGGCTGTGTCAGGAAGGCCAAAACTGGCTGGGTCCTTAAGGGGTTAAACAGAGTCTGTAAATTTTTGAACAAACAGTATATCAGACAGAGAGGTGGCAGGCTATTCACATGCGAGTGACAGTGGCACAAACATTCCTGGAGCAGGCACAGGTCGCAGCACAGTAAGGGGACGTCGCAGCAGGGGTCACTCGGTGAGGCCAGAACTGCCGGTGTCATCTAGCGGCCGTGTGTTGACTAGGTCATCAACTTCCTCCCAGATAACATCTGAGAACCCCAGCCAAGAGTCGATGGGTTTGCCGGCCGGTATTTGTCCTGTTTTGCGGCCTTCCCCACGGCCGCGGGGTGACGGCTTTTCTCTGCGATGAGCAGAGAAAAGCCCTCCCCCTTCACACTGCCTTGCACAGATTCCGTCCAGAAACTGGACGGAGGATTGTGCAAGCACAATGTTTTGCGGCCTGACTGCGGGCAGAAAAACTGCCGGACGGAAAACCCGTGCAGTGGGGACTGCTGCACGGGTTTTCCATAGAGCACCATTGTGCTCATTTTCGTCTGATTTTTCAGGCGGTCTGAAAAACCGACCGAAAACCCGTGCCCTGGGGACATACCCTTAGTTGGCATGGCCCGGGAGTGGGTCAGTGGCCCTCACCTGTCCTCAACCCGCCTCTGTCCCGTCCGGTTCACTCAGCCAGAGGTCTACTATGTGGTCTGCGCTCAGCACCACTATACAGCGAGGATGAACATTTTGAGGACAGTCAGCAGCTAATTGGCAGCGAAGATGTGGGGCTGACATCTGCTTCTTGCAGTATGCGGCTAAGTATGGATGTGGAGAGTGGCATGGGAGGTCATCTTGTGAGGGTTCAGCCTCTGCATACCAAGACCGTTGAGGAGGACAGCAGTGAAGATCAAACAATAATCGATGATGATGTAACCGACCGCACTTGGGAGCCAGGTGAAGCAAGGGCTTCATGATCTTCAGGAGAAGAGGGCGTCAGCTTGCGAATCAGGAAGCGGCGTAGCCAGCAAGTGGCTAGTGTGGCCGTGAGTCAGCAGGGTAGCAGCAGTGCGAGGTCAGGAGCCAAACGGCCACGGGGTAGAAAACCCGCTTCTCAGGTCCAAGAAAGAAGCGGCACAGGGGCTCAGCGAGGCAGCGGCGGTAGTATCACTCATGGGGAGCGTTGGCGGAAAAAATCAGCTACTCGGCGGTGGGGCCCGGAACCCCGAACATAGGTATATGTAGTATCTGTGGGCAGAAAGTGAAGCGTGGCCATGGAGCTAACATTGGCACCACGGCCCTGCGTCAACACATGCAGCGTCACAATCTGGTGGGCTGGGAGAAACGTGGCTCAGATGTGGAGGTCCATCCTGCTGCCGCAACAGCAGCAACAGCAGTAGCAGCGCCCAGTGAAGCGCATGCCATTTCAGCCAGTCAATGCTCCACCACCTCTGCAGAAGGGAGCTGTTTCTCTTTGCCATTATATCCCGGTCCAGATGCTCCTGCTCCTCGCTACTCAGGCGCCAGCAGTCTTTCCCAACGGGGCGTTTGAAAAAGGGGACAACAGTATGCGTCCAACCATCCTAAGGAGCAGAAGCTGACCGTGCTCCTGTCCAAGTTGTTGGTACTGCAGTCCCTCCCTTTCCCAAAAGGTGGACTCTGCAAACCCTTCAGAGAACTAATGCCTGTGCCGAGCCGAGGTGGAGAGTTTCCAAGCCGTAATTTCTTTTCCAAAAAGGCAGTACCAGCCCTTCACAAATATGTAGAACAGACGGTGGGCCAGTCCCCTTTAGCTTATCGGCTTTTTTCCAAGGTTCACGGCAGAGCGGACGTCTGGAGCTGTAACTACGGTCAGGGCCAGTACATTCCTTTAAAGGCCCACTGGGTGAATGTGCTTCCTACCCACCACACCAACAACTTGGACAGGAGAACGTTGCTTCTCCTCCACGTTGTCAAACTGCTGCTCCTGCGCCAATGTCCGCCTCCTTCTCCCCCCACCACACCACCACCATCTCAACCTCCACAAGTACTGCTCCATCATACCACATGTGTAGGGCACAGCGATGTCACGCAGTTCTACACCTGGCTTGCCTCGGCGAACTAAGTCACACAGGGGAGGAACTGCTCCGCGTCATGCAGCAAGAAGTCGATGTGTGGCTTTCTCCACGCCAACTGCAAATCGGAACCATGGTGATGGACAATGGGAGGGACATGGTGTCCGCACTGCACCGAGGAGGGATGGGTGGATTTGCCCTGCATGGCGCACGTGTTCAATCTGGTTGTGGAAAGGTTCCTGAAGCCTTCCACCGAACTTCAGAAGATTCTGAAAATGGCCATGAAACTGTGCATGCACTTCATCCATTCCTACAAAGCCAGGCACACCCTCCTCGAGTTGCAGCGGTAGAACGGCCTCCCCCAACACACTCTGATATGCGATGTTTCCACCCGTTGGAATTCCAGCCTGCACATGTTGGACCGACTGTATGAACAGAGAAAGGCCATTAACGATTTTTTGATGATCCAGGCGGACAGGAGTACTCCCCTGTATAACTTTGATGTCAGCCAGTGGCAGCTCATGCGTGACATCTGCCGTTTGCTGAGGCCGTTTTAGGAGGCGACGTTATTTGTCATTCGCCAGGACTACGGATGAAAACGTCATTTCCCCTGCTTCATGTCCGGAAGAGATGCTGAAAAAAAAAATCTGGGCAGGGGACTGGAGACATGGCGACTACATCTCGCGGGCCCCATTTAGTCCCGGTGGGGACTAAACTGGAGGAGGATGAGGAGGACATTGGAGCACAAGAATTGTCTGGTGAAATGAGTGGTTTTTCTACCCAGGTGACAGGAGAGGAGGAGTAGGAGCAGCTGGAGGAGGTGGATGGAGATGAGGAAGACGAGGCAGATGACCGTCAAGCACTATATAGTGGAGATGGAGGCAGGGAGTCCCTCAGAGTCACTTGCGCAGATGGCCCGCAGCATGCTGATTTGCCTGGCTAGTGACAGCCGAATAGTCACCATCTGGCAGAGGGATGACTTATGGGTCTCCACCCTCTTGGACCCTCACTACCGGTCCAAAATTGGAGCCTTTTTTCCAGCTGCTGAGAGGGAGGACAAACTCAAATACTATAGAGAAATCCTCCGTAGTCAGTTGGCCGCTGCCTATGTACAGCATGGTCCATCCTCTGACAGGTCTGACCGGGGAGTTCGTCAGTGCTCACGTACCACTGCCACGGCTGCTTTGAGGAGGTGGGGGATAGGAGCAGTACCAGCTCCAAGTGCAGCAACCTAAGTCTGGAGTCATTGATGAGCAGCTTCCTTTACCCGCCTAGAGAGAAGGGCACTCGCCAGCAGCAGCAGGACCTGGAGCAGACCCTGAACCAACAGGTCGTGGCCTACTTGGATAGCACTCAGCCACCCCAGTTAGAAGATCCGCTGGACTACTGGGCAGCCAAACTGGATGTGTGGCCACAACTTGCCGAGTTTGCAGTGGAGAAGCTGTCCTGCCCGGCCAGTAGTGTGGCATCAGAGTGGGTTGTCAGTTCGGCGGGGGCCATCGTTACCCCAAGGAGAACCCGCTTGTCCACCGGAAATGTGGAACGACTGACCTTTGTCAAGATGAATCAGGCGTGGATCGACCAGAATTTCCACACACCAATGCTTTAGGCGTCAGATTACATCAGCCATGACGCATCACCAAAACTTTGAGAAATGAGTCAGGATTCAAACTACCTGCCTCAGCCACTATTTTGATGCTGCCACCCGCCTGATGCCACACATCTGCTGCCAGTTTCTCCATCTGCCTACCATCATCTTTACCAGGGACTGGTATTGCCACCCACCGCCACACTCTGTCATTGTGCCAATCTATGACCTCATGCTTCTGCTGCTGCCGTGACCTCCACACTCTGTCATTGTGCCACTCTCTGACCTCATGCTGCTGCTGCTGTTGATGCCGTGACCTCCACACTGTGTCATTGTGCCACCCTCTGACCTCATGCTTCTGCTGTTGCTACCGTGACCTCCACACTGTGTCATTGTGCCACTCTCTGACCTCATGCTGCTGCTGCTGCCGTCGCCTTCACACTCTGTCATTGTGCCATTCTGTTGCCTAGTCCTCTTGGTGCCACCTACAGTATTTGTTATTGTGCCACTCTCTGACCTCATGCTGTTGTTGTTGCTACTGCCATCACCTCCACACCCCACACTGTTTTGTATCAACTCCTGTTTGTTTTTGGCCTTAGCAATACTGATGGATTATTGACCAATTGAAAGCGGACACTGACGGATGAAAGGAAGGGCAAAATGATCAGAGACGTGAACGCAAAATTACTGCCGACACCCTCTCCACTCATTCGGGGGGCCTCTACATGTATCAGCGTTTAACAGAACAGGTTCTGTCATATTCTGTGACGGTATAAAGCTCTGGCCTCATGGAGTGACCCCTGCTGTGACGCTCCCTTACTGTGCTGAGACCTGTGCCGGCTCCAGTAACCTACTACTGTGTTCTTTGATGCTATCGTAGGATCTTAGCCCTCAGCATATTTTTTTCCAGCTGGCGCTGCCATGTCTTTGTCAGGCTGCATTCCCGCTTTAGGTTTTTGGTCAGTTTTGCCCCCGTAAGTGCCCAGGGAATTGAAGAGTGAAGCGATTCTAAGAGCGGCGGCAGTCATGTGCGTGTCATACTAAAACACAGCATTGTATGAAGACCAAACCGAGCTTCCTCTGCATATTTAAGCATGGCACAATGTTCTACAGCACCCTACAGGCTCTCTGCAGTCAGGAAATAGCTGTTTTTTAAAGCAATGATACTATCAGCAACCACCCCCCCTCATACATAGAATATGTGAGAGTGGTTGTCTTTTCGATATTTTTTGCATTTGTGCAATCTCCCCATGTATACTACTGTGGCTATTCTTCACACTGGTGTGACAGGTATCAATTTAATGTGCAGTTTTTTATCATCTGATTGTCCCCCTAGTGGAGAGGTGTGTGAGCTACTGCTCAGCAATTACCTGCAACTGTTTATCTTTCCCAAGTAGCACAGTGGTTTGTGGTGCCTCCTACTGGGTTCAGTTTTTAATCCAGCCATTGAGCTGTAAGTATGGCCTTTGCGGTATCTACATTGACCAGATGATGAGCCTTCTCCAGGAGGTGATGTCACTCTTCCAAGGCCAATTTTATGGCCAGTAGTTCTCTATCCCCAATAGTATAATTCTTCTCAGGGAAATAAAAGGTTTTGGAGAACAATTCGCATGTGATGGTCTTGCCTTTCAGACTCTTCTGCGAAAGGACTGCTCCAGCTCCCAAAGAAGGGGCATCAACCTCTAGGAAGAACAGTTTGTCATGTCTGGTCAAAACAAGATGGGTGCACCGGCAAACGCAGCTTTTAATCGGGAGAATGCTTATTCAGCCGCCGGTGGCCATAGTCTGGGGTTACCATTCTGCTTAGTGAGTGCCACAATAAGTGCTACCTACGTAGAGAAATGAGGGATGAATTTGTGCTAGTAATTGGCAATTCCCAAGAAGCACTGTATGGCCAGAGACTGACTTGTCAATGCCCCTATATGAGGGGGGACAACTTAGCAGGGTCCATTTGCAGACCACTGTCCGAGATGATGTACCCAAGGAAGGTTAGGCTGGTCTGATAGAATATGCACTTCTCCAGCTTGGCGTAGAGGTGAATATTTCTTAGCCCTCTCAGTACCTGGCGCACTTGAGTATGATAGGACTTTGGGTTGGGCGAGAAGACCAGAATATCATACAGGTGTATGATGACACAAGAATATAGTAGGTCTCGGAAAATTTAATTTACAAATTCTTAAAAGACCATATCTTATGTATTCTAATGCCATCTACTAACTGTATAATAAATAATCACATGCTGTCTACTAAAGGTATAATGTATAATCCCATGCCATCATCTGAAAGGGTAATGTATAATCCCGTGCTACCTACCGAAGGAGAGATGTTTAATCGAATGCCGTCATCTGAACAGGTAACGTTTAATCCCATGTTGTCTACTGATCGGGTAATGTATGATCCCATGCCGTCTAATGAACATGTGAGATACAATCTCAAACCGTTGATGGAAAGTGTAAAACTGGAAGGGAACTTAAAATGTCTATTCACAAATGCTAGAAGTCTTGCAACTAAAATGGGGGAACTTGAGGCACTAGTTGTAGAAGAGCTGATTGATGTGGTAGGTATTGCTGAAACATGGCTGGACTCCTCACATCATTGGGAAGTCAACCTTCAAGGTTTTAATCTATTTAGGAAAGACAGAATGAACAGCAGGGGAGGAGGAGTGTGTCTGTATGTAAGGAGTGATATGAAGGCGAAGTGATATGTGAACGAGGTAATACAGGGCGGAGTGGCTAATGATGTGGAAACATTGTGGGTGGAAATACAAGGGGGGAATAATGCAGAAAATATTATTTTTGGGGTAATCTATAGACCCCCGAACATCACTGAGGAGATAGAAGAACAGGTGCATAATCAAATGGTGCAGGCAGCCCAGGCAGGTACAATGGTAATAATGGGTGACTTTGATTACCCAGGCATTGACTGGGATCACGGTTCTGCATCAACTGAAAAGGGAAGGAAGTTCCTCAATCTGTTAGAGGATAATTTTATGGGGCAGTTTGTGGAGGAACCCACTAGAAGTGATGCTCTGTTGGATCTGGTACTTTCTAACAAAGCAGAACTTGTCGGAGCGGTCACGGTTTCTGAAAACCTTGGTAACAGTGACCACAATATAATTCATTTTAGCGTAAACTGGAAAAAAGAAAAACAGCGGAAAGGCAAAAACATGTAATTTTAAAAGGGCAAAATTTTCCTTATTGAGGGACGCAAGACAGGACCTAGACTAGGAGCAGCTATTAGCAAATAGTGATGTAGAAGCCAAATGGGAGAGCTTTTAATATACTTTGGGGAAATTTATTGCAAAATATATTCCTATGGGTAACAAATATAGGCGACTAAAACCAACATGGATTCTGCCTTCTGTTAAGACGGCAATAAACAATAAAAAAGGGCATTTAAAAAATATAAGTCAGAGGATTAGGCATCAGCCTTTGAAAATTACAGAGAGCTTAATAAAATCTGTAAAAAAGTGATAAAAGCAGCTAAAATTCTAAATGAAAGGCAGGTGGCCAAGGACAGCAAGACTAACCCCAAGAAATTCTTTAAGCATGTAAACACCAAAAAGCCAAAGTCAGAGCAAGTAGGACCCTTAAAAACCTGTGATGGGGTGCTGGTCACTGGGGACCAAGAGAAGGCAGAGGTACTAAATAGGTTCTTCAGCTCAGTATATACTATCAATGAGAAAGTAGTTGATGGGGGTGGGCCAAGTGCAGATGTAGGTGGTGCCAGTACTGTTAATACATCTTCTGCTATAATTAATTGGCTCAGTGTAGAAAAAGTCAAAGTCAAGTTTAAAAAAACTGAATGTGAACAAAGATCCAGGTCCTGATTGTATACACCCAAGAGTTCTTAAAGAGCTCAGCTCGGTTATCTCTGTGCCCCTTTACATGATATTTAGAGAGTCCCTGGTGAATGGTATAGTACCAGGAGACTGGCGCAAGGCAAATGTAGTTCCCATCTTCAAAAAAAGGCTCCAAGTCTTGCCCATGTAATTATATACCACTAAGTTTAACATCTGTTGTGGGAAAAATGTTTGAGGGGCTCATAAGGGACTATATAGAGGATTATTTTGACAAATACAATATTATTAGTGATTGCCAGCATGGATTTACTAAGGACAGAAGCTACCAGACCAATCTGATCAGTTTTTATGAAGAGGTGAGTAGAAGTCTGGACAGCGGGGCGGCTGTGGATTTTGTGTTTTTGGACTTTGCAAAGGCATTTGACACTGTCCTGCATAAGTTAGGTAAATTAGAATCCATTGGGTTAGAGATAACAGTATGTAATTGGATTAAAAACTGGCTGTTGGATCGTACTCAGAGAGTGGTGGTAAATGACTCCTACTCTGAGTGGTCCCCTGTTATGAGTGGTGTGTAGTGTTGAGCGATTATTATCGACAAAGTTGAAATCGGCACAGTTTTTATGGTGATCGGATTTTTTAGATCATGCGATAATTTAGGTTAAAATCTGTGCATCATCTATTAAGATCGCGCCATTTTCGGCGCTTCCTGTCATTTTGGCGGCCAGCAAATCAGCTTACAGAATAGAGCAGGGTGAGATGTGTATGCGACGTCATGACTGGGATGTGTATGGTTGCGATTGGCTGGAAAAATCACATGACCTCGTTTTACATAGAACAGCGTTTCCTGTTCAGCCTCAGTGTCTCTCAGCATCTCAGAGCAGAAGGACGTGCGCTCTGCTTGTGTCCAAACAGCTCAGCGAAATTATTATATTTCTTCACAGAGAAACCTCTACTATTAGCTGTGATCCTTACAATTTAGTTAGATTAGAGATTGGAAGATTTTATATAGTTAGGTAGAGAATTTTAAAGGAGCATCTACCGCTGTAAAGTCACGGGGGGGGAGCGGAGGGGGGGGCCCCCGCGGGCGAACACAGACAAGCTCTATAAAGAATACTGGATAAAGTTCACCAAGACTTAGTGTAGACATTGCACTGCAATAGCTTTATTATTAACAGTTTTCTATTGAAATATTTCCTGGATATTGGGCAGCCTGAACTTATAGGATACACATCTTTTCTAGTAACTGCAGGTCTCTTTGTTAGGTGCAAAACTCCACTTTTATTATCAGTATACATTTCAGATAGGTGTTCATTTTCAATTTTGCCCATTCCACCTTTGTTGATATATTCACCTTGCACTTAAATTTGAATCCAGCAATTTTATAGTCACCACAGGTGAATTGAAAGGTGCCAAAAATATCTTGTATTATACGAATACATAACAGATACGTGTTTTTTTACTTTGGCGCACTACAGCTTTGTTCATTGAGGCAGCTTGCACTTAAATCTGAATCCAGCAATTTTATAGTCACCACAGGTGAATTGATAGGTGCCAAAAATACCTTTTATTATCCGAATACATTTCAGATACGTGTTTTTTCACTTTGGCGCAGGCCAGCTTTGTTGATAGATCTACTTTTCCTGGCACTATTGAATCTGTGGGTCAGACAGGTTAAATGGTCATTCTGCGGTACAGGACAGATATAGTCAATGTCCAGTGAAACTAAAATGGTGGTTGAAAGACTCCTTTTTCCGGCACTTTTTAAATGTGGGGGTCATGCAGGTTTGGGGCTCATGCTGCGTTCCAGGACAGGGATATTCAATGTCCAGTTCAAGTAACATGATGGTTCAAATCATACTGCCTTCTGGCACTTTTTAATTTGTGGGTGATGCAGGTTTAAGGGTCATGCTGTGGTACAAGACAGGGATAGTGAATGTTGTGTGTTTTTTTTTTCTGTGGCTTTTATAACCTAAGTGTGTTGCCTAAGATGTAGCACATATCCATTTGACTGTTGTGGATGTTAATTCCAGCTTCTCCAGCCCTGTTTGGGTGTAAGAATGAAGGTGTTGTTGCTCTCCCATGGACTTTAATGGTCATCGCTCATAATCGACTGCTCACTATCGACTATCTTGTCGATGACGGTCGACTATCGACCATCGACCGATGTCGATGGCCAACGCAATCGCTCAACACTAGTGGTGTGCCGCAGGGCTCAGTATTGGGTCCTATCTTATTTAATGTATTTATTAACGATATAGTGGAAGGGATCAATAGCACGGTTTTGATTGTTGCAGATGACACCAAACTATGCAGGGTAGTGCAATCTATGGAAGATACTCATGAATTGCAAACAGACCTGGACACACTGAGTGCTTGGGCATCCACTTGGCAAATGGGGTTCAATGTGGATAAATGTAAGGTTCTGCATCTGGGTAGAAATAATCTACAGGCATCATATGTCCTAGGGGGAGAAAAACTTGGAGAATCGCTTGTTGAGAAAGTTCTGGGCGTTCTTGTAGATCATAGACTACAGAACAGCATGCAATGTCAATCAGCTGCCTCTAGGGCAAGTAAGATGTTGGCGTGTATTAAAAGAGGCATGGACTCGCGGGACAAGGATGTAATTCTACCGCTGTACAAAGCATTGGTGCAACCTCACTTAGAATATGCTGTATCACAAGGCATTATGGGAAAGGGGCTGAGAAGCCCACAGCGCCCTCTGTTGGTTGTAACAAATCCTCAATTTGCTTTTGACCCACCGAGTCTTGAGAAAGCAAAAAGGATTTTTTAGCCAAGCGAGTATCTCTCATCTACAGACAACGCTGTTTCGGGATTTTTGTCCCTCTTCAGTGCAGAGTAGAGAAGATACTGGCTGGCTGTGTGGGAGGCATCGGGTAGCTCAGGAAGGGAAGATCTCTCCTTAAGGAGAGCACCGAACGAACGGCTTGTAGAGTTTTTGTTTTGCCTTTTCGCCCTCTACTTAGCATCTGCATATCACAAGGCATTATGGGAAAGGGGCTGAGAAGCCCACAGCGCCCTCTGTTGGTTGTAACAAATCCTCAATTTGTTTTTGACCCCACCGAGTTCTTGAGAAAGCAAAAAGGATTTTTTAGCCAAGCCAGTATCTCTCATCTACAGACAATGCTGTTTGGGGATTTTTGTCCCTTTCAGTGCAGAGTAGAGAAGATATTGGCTGGCTGTGTGTGGGAGGCATCGTCTAGCTCAGGAATGGTAGATCTCTCCTTAAGTAGAGCACCGAACGAACGGCTTGTAGAGTTTTTGTTTTGCCTTTTCGCCCTCTACTTAGCATCTGCATATCACAAGGCATTATGGGAAAGGGGCTGAGAAGCCCACAGCGCCCCCTGTTGGTTGTAACAAATCCTCAATTTGCTTTTGACCCACCGAGTCTTGAGAAAGCAAAAAGGATTTTTTAGCCAAGCCAGTATCTCTCATCTACAGACAACGCTGTTTCAGGATTTTTGTCCCTCTTCAGTGCAGAGTAGAGAAGATACTGGCTGGCTGTGTGGGAGGCATCGGGTAGCTCAGGAAGGGAAGATCTCTCCTTAAGGAGAGCACCGAATGAACGGCTTTCCCATAATGCCTTGTGATATGCAGATGCTAAGTAGAGGGCGAAAAGGCAAAACAAAAACTCTACAAGCCGTTCGTTCGGTGCTCTCCTTAAGGAGAGATCTTCCCTTCCTTAGAATATGCTGTTCAGTTCTGGACCCCAGTTTATAGAAGAGATGTAATGGAGCTAGAAAGAGTACAAAGACGAGCAACCAAACTCATAAAGGGAATGGAGCATCTTAGTTATGAGGAGAGGTTAGTAGAATTGAACTTATTTAGTCTTGAGAAAAGACGGCTTCGGGGGGACAAATATATAAATGGTCCCTACAAAAAGTATGGGGAAAAATTATTTCAAGTGAAGCCCCCTCAAAAGACAAGGGGACATTCCCTTCGACTAGAGAAAAAAGGATTCAATCTCCAGAGGAGAAGAGCGTTCTTCATTGTTAGAACTGTGAATCTGTGGAATAGCCTGCCTGAGCAGCTGGTGACAGCAGGAACTGTAGAGAGTTTCAAGAAAGGTTGAGATACCTACCTTGAACTAAAGAATATTAATGCGTATGTAGCTATGTAAAATTCTGGATCCTGGCTGCTGGAGGCTCGGGGTTCAAAGATAGGGTCTCCACTGGAGCAGATTGGTTCTTGCCTTGTGGGTTCCAGGGCATTAACCAGTGGTGAGGCTGTGCTTAATGTTCTTGTCTCTCTCCCTTCACTCACATTTTCCCCACCTTTGGTTGAACTTGATGGACACGTGTCTTTTTTCAACCATAATAACCATGTAACCATCTGGGCATTGCACGGGCCCGAAGGATTTTTACTAAGAGTTGGCAGTTTTTTTCCCCAATTGTGTGATTTTTCCCCTTGTTCCAGTTAAGCATGGGAAAAATTTGGAGTGTAGCCTTGGACCCTGGGGAGGAATTGCTGAGGAAAAACACAGGGACCAAAAAAAACTTGATTTTTCCCTTGTGTTTTCCCCCAAAATAAAAGGGGGAACTACATGGTTCTGTAGAGTTAATGGAGTAATTTTAAAGGGAGTTCTAACTAAGGGAAGAAATGACCAGGGGGTTTTGTCTAGGGGGATAAGGGAGGTAAATGCTTATTCACCAGGGAAGCACCCCATAAACTGTTTCAGATTTCAAAAAACCCCAAAATGGAAACCCAAGATTCGGGAAAGGGTTTGAGTTTTCATCAGAAAAGTCCAAAAGTGAAGAGGGATTTTTTTCCCCACCTGTGTTTGTTCCCATGTAGCGAAAGGAACAGGGGTTTTCCGGGACTTTTGCGGGCCCAATTTTTGTGGTTAGAGCTCGGGGAAGGGGAAAGGATGACCAGGGAAACCCCACATTGGCCCGTTCAGTAGGGAACTTTTCGCCTTTAAGTTCCCGTGGGGTTTGGCACTGTGTGATGAAAAAAAACTCCCGGGTTTTGGGAATTTCCCATCAAATTTCATAGATGTAAATTTTTTCCCCAGATCCCCCACCGGGGCGCACTGGACCCCAAGATGCAAACCATGTTGCAGATGGAATTTTTGCAATTGCTGAATGCAAAAATTTTTGCGTTCAGGGTTTGGTTTTAAAGTGTTGAACCTTTTTGGAGTTTGTTTGGTAAATTTTTTTTGCAAATGTGGGTGACAAAAAAAAAAGCTATCTGGGTTTTTTGGACACTTTGGTGGAATCCCAGGGCCCGGATCCAACTTTTAAGACCAGGGTTTAGTAGATCCATGAGTCTTTTTGCATGCAGTAGTTTTTAATTTTTGCACCGGGGGGAGTGGGGGGGGTGGAAAGGGGGGCCATGCCGTAGGGGGGGGGAATAAAGCTTGCCGCAGCGGGAAAACCCTCAGGTCGTTTAAAGGGGGCACGATTTCCCTGCTATTGCGGCCAAAGGTGGTGGGGGGTTTCAGTCCCCACACCCCCTAGGGAGGGGGGATGCTTGTGCAAGCCCCAGGACGAAAAAGGGAAAGAAAGGGGAAAAGGGTAAAAAAAATGTGGGGGGGAAGGGGAAAACCATGAGTGCCCCCGGAAAACATGGGGGGACATGGCATCACTCTGGGAAGGTCCCTGGGGGCCCCAGAGGACCCGTAATATTTGTTTGAGTTTTTAAAGTTGACTATGTCATCGGGTCGATAGTCAATGGGTAAAATTTTTCCCCGGTATTCGTTAGCCCGATTTTTAAAATTATCGCGATGACCTTTAAAAAGTCAAAGGGAGGGGGAAAAACCCCCTTCTTCCCTTACCCCCAAAAACGGGATGGAGAAGCGGGAAATTTAAAAATCCAAAACAGTAAATGGTTTACGGGTACATCTTAGGCAAAAAATTTTGGTTTTAAAAGCCACGGGAAAAAAATCACAGGCCCTTAAATATTTGTCTTGACCCCAGCAGGGCCCCTTTTAAAACCTGAAATGACCCAAAATTTTTAAAAAGTGCCGAAGGCAGTAGTTTTTTAAAAACCAGCATTTTCCTAAAAACGGGAAAATTTTGAATACCCCCGTCGGGAAAACGCGCATGGACCCAAAAACCGGAAGGGCCCCCAGTTTTAAAAAGGGTCCCGGGAAAAAAAAAAGGAGCCCTTGAACCACCATTTTATTTTTGAATTTAAAAAATTGGGACTATCCTGTCCGGGGCCCACAGAAAGGGGCCCAAAAACCTGATGCCCCCAAGTTGTAAAAATTTTGCGAAAAAAAGGGATCTTTAAAAACCACCATTTTATTTTAAAACGGAAACTTTAAAACTATTTTTTTCCCTTTTAACGCAGTTTTGCCTTTTAAAAATTTGTTGCCCTCAGTTTAAAAAAGTCCCGGGGAAAAAAGGGAGTTTTTTAAACCACCTTTTTATTTAAAAAATGGAATTGACTGGCCCTGCCCGGGGCCAACGATAAACCCCAAAAACCTGCTTGCCCCCCAGTTTTAAAAATTTTGTTTGGAAAAAAGGGAGTCTTTGAACCACCATTTTGGGGTTGAATGGATTTGGGATGGGACCTTTTCTGGGTAACCTACATTGTTCAATTTCTTCCTGAAACCCTCCTTGTACAATTAGGGGAATATTTGTATCAGCTTTTTGTGCTGCCATTTTTTTAGTAGTTTTTTTCTGGGGAATACACATTTTTGAAAAAATAGGATGGAACCCCCACCAATTTTTTACCTTTTTTTGAAAAATTTAAAAATGGGGTTGTCTCACTACGGGGATGTTTGCTTGAAAAAAGTTTGCAAAAAAAAAATTTCTTTTTGCAATATGTGTCTTTAAACGTGTCCAAAACCTTTTCCCTGTTTTTGAAATTTAACCTCACCCCTTGAGCCCCTTTTTTTTCAATTTTTGAAGAAAAAAAAGCTTTTTAAAAAAAAACCACATTTTTTTAAAATTGGGAAACCTGTAGAAATAGCGGCATTTCAAAACCCAAAACCCCCCAAAAATTCAAAACATGACCCTTTGACCCCCTTTTTGGGAACAATTTTTTGAAGAAAAAAAATGTCTTTTAAAAAAAACCCACTTTTTTTTAGAATAGGCCCTTGTATTTATGGGCTTTTTTTCACAGAAAAAATGTCCCAAAAAAAAAAAAAAAAAAAAAATTTCAAAAAAAATGCCCCTTACCCCTTTTCAAAATTGTGAAAAACCCAAATTGTCTGTTGGGGAAAACCCATTTTTTAGAATGGGGGACCTTTTGTTATCGCATTTCAAAAGCAAAATCCCCCCCAAAAAATTAAAATAAGGGGACCTTTGACCCTTATGAAAGTGAAGAAAACCACTTTTTTTAAAATTTGGGAAACCCGTTGTTTTTGGCTGTATTTCAAAGCAGCAGGGCCCCAAAAAATTTTTTAAAAAGGGATTTGTCAGGCTGTTAAAAATTTTTAAAGGGAAAAAAAATGCCACTTAGAAGCAATTTCTTTTCCCAAAAGGGATTTATGATTTTTAGCTGTATTCACGCACGATAAACCCAAAAACCCCTTTTACAAGCAAAAAAAAATTCAAAAAGGTTTGAAGTGAGTAAAGGGAAAAAGGGGTTTTTTGTCATGAAACCTTGGGGGTTCTTTTACGTCTCCCACAGAAAAAACCAGAAAAATGAAATTTTTTGGGGAAAAATAAAAAATAAATTGCAGTAAGAAAATGTTTTCTTTTTAAAAAAAAAAAAATTTTTTTAAAAGAGGCCCATTTTGTTTGATGGGGGAAATTTATTTTGCCCGGAAAACTAATCGGTAAACCTGGGCAATTGGGCCACAAATCATCGGGAAAACCCATTCCCTGATTATCTTGTGAAAGTAAAAACGTTTCCACATTATCTGTGGAAAGCCGGATGCATTTTTCTGTAATGTTTTCCCCCCGTGGGCTAAAGGGCCCGGCTCAGATATGATGCTGGCTCCCGGGGCGGGGAAAACCCCACCTTATGGGTGGGGGAGCGAGCTGGGCCCATTCTTTTTTTTGGATCCCCAAAAAGTCTTTTGGGCCCGGAAAACACTTTCCCAAAAAAACCCGGGGTTGGGTTGAGACGCGGATAGTCGTGCCCCAAATGATCTTAAGGGGTTTTCTGTGTTTTTGGATGTGTCCCCTGTTTTACAGGGTTTGGGTTTTGAGGTGGTAAATAAAGTTTCCCGAGGTCCCCCCCATTAGGCTTTTGCCACACTGCCTGTTGTGCCGTGGGCTACTTGGCATTTTTATGATTTTTACTCGTGGGTTGTTCCACCGTAAACATTTGAAGATTTTGAAAGCGAGAAACAGATGTCCCCGTTGATCAATCAGCAAGGTTTTTCCATTTCCCCCATTTTATTCTTTTTGGGGGTGGGGGGAAAGGGGGAAATTTGCTGAGTTTTTTTTTGTCCCGGGGACCCCGGGGGGGCCCCTTGTGGATTGACGGAGAAAAAGGCTCTGTGTCCGCATCTGTGTGTCTCCTCCTCCGTCGCTGGTGGGAGATGATGTTTCAGGGGTGTCCCAAAGATTCCCTTTTCCCCGAAAAAAAGATCCCCAAAAATTTCTTTATTTCTGATAAAGGGCCCTTTTTACGACTTTCCATTTTGGGGGTTCTTCAAAAAAATGGCAAGGGGGTGCAGAAATTTTCCCTGCCTCCCCCTCGGTGGTCAAAACTCCGATGTCCGCCCGTGCTTGTAGGCCATTTTGTCACCCTTTGTACTGCTAATTTAAAAAGGGGCCGCACCCCCAAACGCTGGAGCATGTGGAGGGGGGGGAATTCCCGTGTGTTGCCCTGTCCAAAAATTTAGACGGTTGATTTTTTGGGGAGGCCGAGGGTTTAGTTCAAAGCAGCCAGGGGGACGGGAAACAGGGTGCCCAAGGCGGAAAATGCGAATTTGACCCCGAGCCTTCCTCAGCAGGGAGTCCCGACCGGGGGAGCTCCCTTTTTGAAATTTTTGGAAAGCAAGGGGCAAGACATGTGCCGGCAACGGGGTGTGCTCCAGCCCCCGATCTTAAAGGGGGGGCCAAGGGGATTTCGGGCCGTTATGCACACCACCTTGCCCGGCACAAGGTTTCGTCACCCAGCCCGCGCTGGTCTCGTTGCGGAGAGCCCTCCCCGCTCCTGACCTGTGTGTGGAGGTTCCCAAAACAGATTTAAATTTTAACAGGCCTGGTTTCTCTGGGCCGTGATGCCACCAGGGGGGACTTTGGGGGGAAAAAAAGGAACCCCGCACCTCCCCGTTGGTTTTTAAGGGGCGTTTCGGGCCCGAGAGCCCCCCGTACCACCAGAGAAAATTCCCCCCAGCTCCCCAGTGAACTTTTCACAGAGTTTTAGCGGCCTTGGCCGTGCTTTAAAAGTCCTGTGTCGGTCGTCCCGAAAGGTTTTTCCCGGAAAAATGCAGGGGGCAACGCGCCCCTTAAAAAATTTTGGGTTTAAACGTTTTTATCCAGGGCAAGGGGGGGGCTTTTTTTTGGGAAAGGAAAAGCCTGTCGGGGATTTTGGTTTGGGGGAAAGGGGAAGGGCCAGCCTTTACGTGGCGGGAAAATTTTGTTTTCCCCCCTTTTAAACCCGAAGGGAAAAAAGGCCCCCAAATTTTTTAAAGGGCCAAAAAACCTGGCAATGCCCCCTTTTAGGTTTTGGGCTTTGGGATGGGTTTGGGGGTTTTTAAAATTTTTTCTTTGCTCCAAATGGAGGGCAGGAAAGGGTGGCTGTAGACTGGCCGCTTTTTTACGGCATGGGAGGTTTTCAAACTGGCGGAAAAGGGGAAGGGGGGTAGGATGGGGGCTCTGGTTTGGTGCTGGTGGTACCTAGGGGCCCAGGTGGAGGCTTTTAAGCGGAGGTGATCCCTGTTTATGACCCCTTTGGGGGGACAATTAAGGGCAGTGAGGGGCGCTTTGGTTGGGGGGCGGAGGAGGCGGAGGGACAAAAGGGTGTGAAAAGTGGTTGGAAGCCCCGGGGTCGGTTTGGCCCTTTTTTTGGGCCCAAATGTTGCCCCCAAATTTTAGCTATTTCATTCGTGCCCTGTGTTTGACATGTTGGTGGGGGGTTAAAACACTAAGTTCTTGGGCCCCTATTTGCGTTTACGGGAAAAGGGGGCTATTGGGCCCTCGCTGGGTGAATCAGAGGGTTTTCTCCAAAAAAGGCCCCGGGGTTGAGAGGTCCTGGGGCCTTTTTGGGCGGCGTTTAAATGAAAAAGGGGGGGGTTTCCGCTGCCCTGGTGGGGGGAAAAACATATCAGCGGATTTGCGACCCCACTTCCCCTTTTTTAGGGGGGAAACCCTAAAGACCCCTTTTCCCCCTTAAACTTCCTCCTATCCCCCGTGATTTAAACGCTCGCAAGCAAAAAATTTTGTGAAAAAGGGCCCCGTTTGGGATCCCCAGTTGGGGTCATTAAAATCTTTAACACAGGTGACTTGGTTTGTTGAACCCTTTCCCCCATCCCGGAGTGCGGGGACAAGCAAGAGGGGGAATGCCCCAAAGGCCGTTGGCCCGACCCCCCCCCGGATTTTTGCCCATTTACCCGGGTTTTCCTTTCTCTTCCCCTGATGGCATTAAAGTTTAAATGGGGTCAGAGCAGACAAAATCTCTCTTTTGGCCCTCTTGAAACTTTTTTAAAAAGCCCTTTTGACCCAAACCCGCATTTTTTTTATCAAAGGGGGTTTTTCAGAAAAAAGGATTATCCCCAGTGGTTGGGTTACAGAGTTGACTTTTTGGGGTGACCCTTTGCTTATTTTTGGACGGATGTGATGATGTGTGACGACATTTGTGGCCCCTGACTGGGAAAGGGCGAGGAGGTTAAACTGGGTGGAAGCAGGTTGCATTAACCACTGAAAAACAGATTGGCGACGCTGTTGTTTCTGAGGGTTCCCAAAGGGCCCCCACCCCGCGATGACAGGCCGGGCGGTCCCGCAACCCACGGGTCCCATGGCATGCTTTTTATCCCAGCCTGGAAAGGGGGCCTTTTCTCGTCCTTACCTCCATTTTCCCACCCCCCCCTTTTTCCGGGTTCCACCCGCATTTTGCTCCCTGTTCAGAAAGATTAAAAAAAATTTTAGAAGGGGGTGGGAAAAGGGTTTTGGGGAAAATTTTTTTATTAAAAAGCGGCAAATCACACTATTTTGAAATCCCTCAAATCAAAACTAAATTGCTGTATTACAAATTTTAAGTGCAAGGGGCCTCTATCAACAAAGCTGGACTGGGCAAATGAAAATACACGTATCTGAAATGTATACGGATTTAAACGGTATTTTTTGCCACCTAAAAATACACTGCGGTGACGAAAAAATTGCTGTAATTCAAATTTAAGTGCAAGTGTGCCCTCTATCAAAAAAGATGGACTGTTGCCGAAAGTGAAAAAACACGTATCTGAAATGTATACAGATAATAAACGGTATTTTTTGCACCTAAATATACACTTGCGGTGACGACCAAAATTTGCTGTATTCAAATTTTGTGCAAGATGCTCTATCAACAAAGCTGGACTGTGCAAAGTGAAAAAAAACACCTATCTGAAATGTATACGGATAATAAACGGTCATTTCCACCGCAAGTAGGAAATGACAGGAAACAACATTTGACCCCAGCTCACCGGAATAACAAGACCGCGCACGCACAGTAAAGTAAAGGCAAGCCCATATATAAAATGGAATGAATACACCAATGATAAGGACGCGCATGCGCAAAGAAAACCGCGCACGCACGGTAAACAACGAGCGAGACCACACATAACATAGAAAGTATTATGGACCCATAATCATCCACGCAGCCGCGATGCATCGCCACCAAACCAATAATTGAAACTGAAATGAAAACACAGATTCTATGACTGCGGAGGAGCAAAATATGACACATAAAAACCTACAAATAACAAACAGCCTGGTGCAATTAAAGTGCATTATTGTAAGAATAATATAAAGACATAATATAAAAAGTGATGTTATTCATATTATAAGAATACATATAGAAGCACAATATAAAGTGATAATATAAAGTGTAATAGTAATCTGCAAAGTGGTAAAAGTAAACATGCAAACGTGAACAAGAAAAGAGTGAAAGAAAATATATTATTATAATTATTGCACCAGGCTCCATATAAAATATACAATAACATAAATAATGAAAAATAAAAAAATATAATGAATGAAAAATAGTGTAACATATATATCAAATATCGTGAAAATGCAAAAATACAGAAATACCACTATGACAAAAAAAAAAAATTACACCTCCAACACATATCTTAAACAGTAGTATGAATAAAGTGCAAAGTGCAAATTGTATAAATTCATTTCATATCCAAACAGATTCCAGTAAAAACCAGTGCCAAAATATTTTATCCAAACAACTTCCAAACACCAACACAATAGAAAACAAAATACCAAATTCTGGTGTAATATGTCTTATTAAATCCATCCTCATTCTTTTTTTCTTTTTTTCTCTCTTTTCTTCTTTCTTTCTCTTTCCTTCTCTTTTTATCCTCATTTTCTTTTTCTTTCTTATTAAATGTCTTCAAACTTCTTAGTAGAGAACAGGGTGCTAAACCGGTAATTATAACTCATTAAAGATCTTTAACTAGGAAAACACAAAAATACTAAATTAAAAACACATTAAACCATTAACCCCTTAAGGACCCGTCATTTTTTTTGAGTGACACGTTCGTATATTTCTCCTCGCCTCTGAAAGCCATAACTTTTTTATTTTTCCACCTACATAGACACATGAGGGCTTTTATTTTGCGGGACAAGATGTACTTTCTAATGGTGTTATTCACATACTATAGAATTACTGGGGAAACCGCAAAAAAAAATTCCAAGTGGGACAAATTGTGAAAAAAAAAAAAGTATTTGTTCGCCATGTTTCTGGTGTTTTGCTTTTACGAGATCAATATTCGGTTAAATATAATGTGTTATCTGTATTTACAGGTTGTTCGCATCCGGCAATATCAAGAACATGTAGGGTTTCCATTATGTATGTACCGTAAAAAACTTCAAAACATTTCTATTTTGAAAATTTGCACCAGGCGCCATTTTGTGCGACCAAAAAATTTTTTGTTACTAACACCTCTGTACGACATTGATTTTTCATTTTAATTTTCTTAATATATCAATTATAAATATTAATAACACATATTATATTTATTTATAGAAACGAAAAAACCATAACCCACACACCAACTCAAAAACACTAACCCCAACATCATAACCCAAAACCCATACATTTAACCACAAACCAACATCCCATTAAAAATAAACAAACAACCCCAAATATAACACCTATCCAACACAACAAAACAACCAAACCATTCCCCCACCACCCACCACCTCACACCTTACATTTCCCAATCAATCAACCCCACAAAAAACATCCACCCCCAAACACCACCATTCCAACCACCCCATCACATACACCCAACCAATATATTTCCACACACAATACCAAAAACCAAACAACTCCACATCCAAAATTCAAATACACTACCCACCCTCATACATCCCCATTCACCCTCCCAAAACCATATTACTACCACTCTATCTACATATCCAACCTTCACCCAAACACATCCACTATAACCCACACCCCACAACCCCAAAACCCTCCCAAACTCACCCTTAACAACCAAATAAACCTCCACCCACCACACACATTAACTCCCAAAATCACCCTTTCAATCACCACAAATATTTCCCACACCCCCCCCCATACCACTTCTCCCCAAAAATCCCCTACCACCTTTTCCATATCAAACCACCTTCTTCTACACACTACCATAATACTAAATCCCTTAAACCATTCCCCATATCAACACTTCACCACCTCCCACCCCAACCCCAACACCACCCCTCCCCCAACCAAACACCCCCACAAACCAAACTCACTTTCCCATCCACATCCCATACCCTACTTAACATACTACCAAATTTCCATATCCCACTATCCTTTCAAAATAGTCTCTCCTCAATGTGTGTGTGTGATAATATCTCCCATTCCTACCCAAACTAAAATAACCAACACTCCTCACACCAAAACCCCCCCCACACACCAAAAAATCATTCAATTTTATAACCTAACAAACCTGTCCCCCCCTCAAACAACTGTATCACTCCCTACATACACCACATTTAAATAAACCAAATTTCCCTTCCACACACATCTCAATGATATATAGAGAGACTCACACTAACTCGCTCGTCTCCGCAATTTCTAAATAATATAGATAGTAGATATATAGGAGAAGCGCTCACACCCATTCGCAAACCTATCTCGTGTGTGACCCACTCACTCTCGTATAGATCTGCTATCGAGTATAACCCACATCTCCTCCTATAGAGATGTATAACCTAACTCTCTCCCATGTCCCCTGATCCGTGTCGGTCCCCACGTTGCCATACAATAACAATCAACCTTAAAACCTAACTCAAGTACTAAAAAACACAAACGCTGACCAAGAATCCTCCACTGTCCCCACACTCCTGAAAAAAGAGAGATAGTCATTCGATCCTTCAACATATTGTTCTCCCCAATACCGCTGTGTTGTGTTGTCTGTTAATTGTGTGTGTGTTGTCAACTTAATGTCCACTTCCCCACTTATTTAGCGCTGCCTCAACATAGCCTGATAACCCATATTCCACTTAAAAATCTTTTGTACCCTAACGACTCATAAGATGTCCCCTATCTTTTACCTTCTAGTCCAACGCTAAATCTACGATCACTCCTCTGAGTCCCTTCGAACCGCGATCTTAAATTGTATGATAACTACTATCGCTCGCTCTCGCGCTCGCTCCTAACTTCGGCGCCTACAATCACACTGATATAATCCATTCTCATTGTACTCATCTATTTTTCACTCGATATAGATAGATAATAATTTTTATAAAGCCTTACTGTTATAGTAACTGAATTTAATGAACCACCCTTCGCTCACTTCTCTAATCCACATATATCATTGATTGTATATAGTAGATATGTTTATTCAGACAATGTTATAGTATATACAGAAAATATAGACCCCATCATATTCATAGTATGAAACCCATTAGAAAACTAGCTATTCTCGATGACTTGTATATAGAGTGATATATGAGATTTCCTCGCGCGTTCGATGTCGGCGCACTACTGTGCGTGTGCCTGCCCTTCTTAGATTGTACTACTATAAAAACTATCCCTGTCTCTCGCAGCACGCTCTCTATGTATCTAGACTAATCTGCGCGCACACACTAGTGAATTTAAACATCCCAATGTGTATACACATCCTAGAGTAGTTAATGTATCTCCGAGGCACTCTCTCGCTCGCTCTCTGTCTCTCTAAATAGGATATACTTTCATTGCTAGACACTAGTGTGTGTGTGTGTGGTGTGACGATGGGACATATGTGTGTGTGTCTCTGTCTCTGTCTCGACTTCACTACAACCATGAGTTCCCTAAACAAGAGGCAGAGTGACTTATCTGAGAGTTATGTTGATTTTTTACGTCTATGGCTGGTCACGACTTCGATATAAAGAGAAATAGCAATACCTTAGCCAGTTGATAACCTTATGGGATGAATTCAGGGGTATTAAGAAGCGCATCTATGTGTCAATTTCCGCGCGCTCAAAGGCTAGGCATTAAGATTTTGGGAACATTGTCTTTTGCCCAACGCTTTGTAGTTCTCTAGATATCGAGGGAGAGAGACGATGAATACAAAAGTCTCCATGTGATATATCGCGCTCTCAGTCTCTGCCATGATTAATATTCATGGGGAGCTCTCGCGCTCGCCGCAGTGGTCTCTAGTGTGTCTCCATTTTGTAAGTGATATGAGAGATTGAGGTAGACTCCAGGAGTTGGGTTTTAACTTGCCATGGCTTATGTTGGTCATATAAAGTGTCAGTTAGCCATAAACGCGGCACCTTGTATGTTTCCATTTTGGCATGACTGTATGATAGCCAGACGCTACAATTTCGCACGTTGTCAAAATGCCTTTCGGTGTATACGCATCGGCAAATAGAGCTGGGCATGCGCTCTTTGTATTTTTGGACCTCCTTTCCTCTCCTATAATGTGCCAGACATATGACGCTTGACTTAGAGAGATTGTCTCGAATATATAATCCGCACCCGACCTGTCCTTTTACTGAATCATGGTGTGTCTGGTTGTGACTTCACTTATGATCATTGGGCTAAATAACAGCTGCTATGGTCTGTGTGTGGAGCGCTCTTTCAAGTCATGATAATATATTGGAAATATTTATATTTTCCTGTATCGATCGGTTGAGATCATATGACAATTCGGCCTGAATTGGATGATGCGGGATAAATGGGAAGATATACTTCGATACACTCTCTCTTGTGTTAACACCATGATTATGGGCTGTGTGTTTGCTCTCGCATGAACATTCGCGACGCTTCTTTTATCTTCCATAGATCTTACCTCCAAACACACTGGTATACGCACCATCTCCTTCGGATCGCGTGGCTAGAATAAGTTTTAGTGGATAAATGGCACCTCGTAGATAGTCAAGTTAGAGGGGTTGCTACTCGGTGGATCTTTTTTGTATCTATGTGGAGAATACCTGTTGATATTCTGTGCTCTCGATCAGCATCAAGATTAAAGTACTTGCGCCTTGGTCCAGTCGTTCTTTGATCCGGCGCAATTTTATCGCGTAAGCACTACGTAAGATCGTCTACATCGACTATGACAATGCGTGCGCAGATTTCTCAGTCTTATCTTAAAAAGCTTGTTGGGGCACTGATTTATACGGGCTGGGACCCTCCCTATATAGATCCTCAGTACGTAGAGTCATCTAAACACTGTATTTCATTTGTTTTGGGTGCCTGTATGTCTGGTTCCTCCTGCGGTCCCTTGCTGCCCATGAATATTAGTTGCTTTCCTTTTTACTGTTGGTCCTCGCATGTTTGCTAAGGAAAGTTTTCCCTGATTTGTATAACTCTCCTCAGAATTTTAAAAGAGAACGCAAAACGGTTTGTCGATCACTGTATTATTTTGTCAAATTTTTCCTGCCATCCCTCAAGACTCTGCTTCGCCTGTATCCACCTGCGTTTATCTCTACTCTTTCAAAAGAACTACTAGAATAAGCCGTTGGTAACTGTCAGCAAGCGAGGTCATTGTCTGAAACCGTTCCCTTGTATGATTTTTGATATGCGCTGTATTAAGTTATTAATACGTCCCTCTAGGAAAAGCCTTTGCTGTGTCCAAAATTAGAAAAGGGTTTTCCCTATGTCCCGCATTAGTTTACAGAACTCCTCCACCAGCTTTTTCACAAGTCTTCATAACAACTCCTCCTTTAGGAAGAATTCCTGTCAGTCTCCAAGAGTATATCAGTACCCTTAGGGAAAGTGTTATCCGGGAGTGTGTGCTTGTGACTGGGGCGTGGTCAGAGGATCTAAGAATACTCTAGAATACTAAGAGTCGACCCATTTTACCCATCGTTCTATCATTTCAAGAAGAAGTGTCTATTCTGGACCAGGAATTCTGCGGATTGGATAAAGGTGAATTCCCTTCTCTCCCGGGTTTCCATGGTCTCTAGCAATCCGTTAACCCCAGGTCCAGAGTCACCCGTGACATGAATCTCTCCCCTTCCACACTAGACCAATCCTTCCTCAGGTCTGCCTTTTCCTATCTTCTCTATTAACATGACCCATTGAAAATCCCCTGCAAACGATTATACTTGTGGCTCCCTATCCTGGAGGGACAGCTGCTTCAATGTTTGGACGAAAGCGAACGTCCTGCGTGTGGGTGCATATACATTATAAAACTAAACCTCCCTGAAGGGGGTGTCTAAGTAACCTGTGGAGGATCCTCCGTCTGAGACCAGGAGTTGAGGAGACCACTGTACATTGTGAGTTTTCTATTTAGGAGAATAATACCTCCTTTTTTGTTCATGCTGGGGCTCCCACCATCTTCCCCACCACTTTTTTGCATCCTAGCGCATATCTTCCGCATTAAGGTCGTGTTTCTGAAGTAAAACCGGTACCCTTTGAGTTTATGCACTGGTGCCTAATACCCTTCCTTCGCTTGTTAGGGGAATTTACCCTTTAATGTTCCAGAGAATTATAATCTTCATTTTATAATTTGGGTCTCCACCGCACCGGCTTTAATAGACCTGGCGACCTTGTATCCTGGAAAACTCCCGATCCTCCTCTCCCACCTGGGTGACATCCTGCCGGAACTCCCTTCTCCGCTCATGCCAATGGTTGAATTAAAAACTATCGCCATTTAATTGTTTAGTTGGCTCGAACTTCCCATTCCTTCCCGACACCTGATTAAATCACCACAGCAGAACAGTAAACCGTAACTTCAATATTGGACACCTCTCTTTTTTCCATCATTGTGAGCAACCAATTTCAACCTCTTGGTAAGATACTACACTCTTCCTTTACTAGGGAACAAAAGAATTTTCAATCCCCACCCCACTCCCCAACTCTATGAAACAAGTAAAGGGCATTTTAAACGATGGTAGAAAAGTCACCTTGTCCGGAGAATTTAGCAATGGATATAATATCTTCTTTTCACGTTGCAGATAGGTGAGTCTCCGGTAGTAGTCTCTAGTTGGAGAACCAGCACTTGCTCCCTTTTCCTGACTCCCTGGGAGCCCCGTCGTCAGTCCTGAAAGCCGAAGTTCTTGAAGATGTCTCTTTGCGGAGACAGAGATCTATTTGACCTGTTTGGAGACAGTCTTGGAGAGCTTTTATCCCCCGATGTAATTGCTCTGAAGTAGATAGCTTTTCGCTTCCCCCGGGAAATAGTAGTGGAGGTGTTTCCTTGCTATAAAATATCTTTAAGATACCCGGGAACATAGAGGAATTTTTATCTTCTTGTGGTAAGATCTGTTGCAGATGCCGGAAACCCTTTTTTTTTTACGAACCCCCTCCGTCAAAAAACCCTCAAAAAAATTTTAAAGCCTCGGTATCACGGGGGTGTTGCGTCGTTTGAATCACGGTTATGGCATTTTGTCCGGAAATCTAGGAATTTACAATTACTTGTCCGGGCGTCTCTTCGGGCCCCCGGGGGGGACACTTCCCTGCCTCTTTGTCCCCCCCGCGGGCAGGGCCCAATCTGTGCGCTCTCTCCACCTTGCACAAAAGCTGAAACTGAAGTGCTCTGGGGGAACTCTGTCTCGCGATGGATAACACTCTTTTTGTGGGGATTGATTCGGGGAACCCCACATCCTCAAGTTTTTTAATTTGGGACCGTTCCCGGTCCTCTACTTTGCTCCATGAAATGACTTTTTATCGCTAGCATTTGGGAAGCATGGACTTTATTGATCATTTTTTTTCCATTTTTTTTTAGTGATAAAATACCAAAAAAGCAATTTTGGCGTTTGGAATTTTTTTTCTTCTACGGGGTTTCGCGTACGGGATAAATGATTTATATTTTTATAGATCGGGGCTTTTTTTTGGGCGGGCATACCAAAATGTGTAACTTTTTTTATTTTAATGATTTTATTTGTAAAATGGGGAAAGGGGGGTGATTTGAACTTTTAATACTTTTTTTGTACTTTAAAACTTAATTTTTTTTTTTTTACTGTAACATTTAGTCCCCCTACTAGGGGGCGTGATTGTTAATACAGCCTAATGCATTAGGGTGTACAAGGATGGCGGTTTCCCCACTTCCTGTCTACGGTCGGAAGTGGGGCAAACCGGCAAATGTAAGTGACGGGAGCCTTCACAGGGCTCCCCACCACCGTGTCCGGTCGTCGGATCAGCGCAGCACCGATCGTCGTTCATTCAGACGCCGCGGCCATCTTTGCCGCGGTGTCTGATGGGTTAAACACCCGCCGGCCCCGTCAAAGCCTCTTAGCGGCCCTGGGACGTACTCATACGTCCAGGGTCGTTAAGGGGTTAAAATATACCAGACACATAAGAGCAGAAAAATGAAAATACATACATAAGATTACAGAAACGGTGCAAAATTTAACTGTTCATTAAGGCCTTTTGGATATACCATGTTTAATTTGAAAATCCATTTGACCTCCTTTTGAGCTAACAGGGTCTTCCAATCACCACCCCGGGAATTAAAAAGAACCCTATCAATACCCCTGAACCTCAAACCATCAGCATTACAATTGGGAAAATCCTTGAAGTGACGAGGAATGGAGTGCAACATACCAGAATCAGATTCTTTTTCGGCTGCAATTATCCCAAGGACGTGTTCTCGTATCCTTCTACGGAATTCTCTAGTAGTCATTCCTACATACACTAAACCACAGAGGCAGATGGCAAAATAAATCACCCCTATTGTGGTACATGTAATAGTGTGTGTGATTTTAAAAGTTTTTTTCTCCAGAGGAATTCCAGAAAGAATCGGCCATGTCTATATTTCTACAGGCCTTGCAACTGCCATAAGGGTTACATCCCCATTTTGGTCCTTTTGAGCCAAATGTTGTTTCCGGACTTGTACCTCGATGATAGCTTTTGACCAAAATGTCTTTTAAATTTTGTGATCTTTTATATGTGATATTTGGATGATCTGACAAAAACTGACCCAACACTTCATCAGTTTTTAATATATCCCAGTATTTATCCAAGGCTTTGTACATCAGGTTGGACTGGGCATGAAAGGGAGTGATAAATCTCACCTGATTGTCAACATTGGTATGTCTCTTTGTTGTAAATAGTTCTTCTCTTTTGGAATTTTTGGCTCTAACATAAGCACGATTAACAGCTTGGTCAGAGTAACCTCTTTCCTTAAATCTATGTTTTAACTCGACCGTTCGATCTTCAAAAAACCTCTCCAGAGAACATATTCTCCTATCCTCAAAAACTGTCCAATTGGGATGCTCTCAATCAATTTCCTTGGATGAGCAGACGTAGCATGTAGCAATGTGTTCATGGCAGTTGGCTTCCTAAAAAGATCCGAACAGACGAAACCATCAGTGTTGACATAAAACATAATGTCCAAAAAATCCATATTGCTTCTCCCCGCTTTATATGTAAATTTCAAATTAAACCGGTTGGAATTCAAAGTCTGCATGAATATTTTCAATTCATCAGACGTACCTTGCCAAATAAAAGCACGTCGTTGATATATCTCCCCCAAAAATGGACCTTCTCAATAAGAGTGACTGGTTCCGTGCAAAAAATAATCCTCTGCCACAGCCCCAGGAATACATTAGCATATGAGGGCGCACAAGCCGCCGCCATAGCTGTACCCTGGAGCTGGAGATAGTAGGTGTCACGAAAAAGAAAAAAATTGTGCATCAACACAAATCTCAATAAAGTGATGATAAAGTTACATAACTCCTTATCTAAATCCGTTATGTAGATAAAAGTACTCACAGCAGCCAGGCCGCCCTCATGCCTGATGGAGGTATACAGTGACTCGACATCACACGTGACCAATAACATATCAGGATTCAATTGTAGATTGTCCATCTTCTGTAACACATCGTTGGTGTCCTTTAAGTAAGATGGTAATGTTTCCACTATAGGTTGAAGAAAATAATCAATAAACCGACAAGCTTTTTCACATAAGCTTTCTTGACCCAATACAATTGGGCGACCTGGTGGACAAATGGTATTTTTATGTATCTTTGGTAAGAGATACAGACATGCAACTTTTGGATTATCTGGCAGCAAACATTTACCTTGTTGTCTGGTTAAAATATTACTCTCCACCGCTGAAATAAAAAATTTTTGCGTACCTTTTCTTTTTGATATTTCAATGTTGGTTTAAAATGTCAATCTATTATAAAAATTTTGGGGAAACACGTAATTGCCTCAATGCTTCTTTTTTGTACATCTGTGAAAGGCCAAAAACCACATTCCGAAACCTTTGTCCGTGGCCAAAAAAACCCAAAAAGCCTTCATTTACGAAATTTTCATAAAATTGTTTTCCCCTTTTCCCTTTTGGAGAAAGATTGAAATTTTCCCCTCCATAATTGGATGAGTGGATCTTCATAAACTCCTTAGACACCAACCTGACAAAAAGTTCCACATTAGAATACATGGAAAGTGGTGGGAATTTCTTACTTAGGTAATAAAGAAGAGGGGAATTTATCTCTTGTAATAGTCATCTGTCCTTCCTCTGCCAGAGATTCCAAAATGGATACAGCTTCCTGTTCTTCAACCGAAAAAAGTGAATCAGAGGAATCCCTCCTATGAAACATCCGTTTAAAAATTAGTTTTCCTGACAAAAAAAAAAAAACTTTTAAAGGGGGGTTTTAAAAGGTCAAATTTAGAAGTGGGAGAAAAAAAACAATTTTCCCAAAACCCCAAAACCTAGGAAACTGGGGAGTCAGTAAAAAAATGGGCCCTTTAGAAGGGTTTAATTAAACCTTTAAAAGTAGAAGATGATTTTCTAGTGTTGTTACCATTGGTAGTATGTCGCTTGTTAAACGGTTCTAAGTGGGGGGGAAAACCACTTCCCTTTTTTAGAATATTTTCTATTTTCGTCTTGTATTGGGGGAAGAATTGATTCCCCTTTTCCGTAGAAATTGAGAAGACAAAGATATTGACCTCTCGACCATACGTTTTTTTTAAGGTTTTTCCCTTTAAACCCTACGATTTTGGGAAAGATAGTCCCGGAGATTCCCCCTTTTGGGAAATTTCTTCCCTTTTTTGTCGCTTTTTTATATTTTTTTTTTTTTCCCCCTTTCCCTTAGAAATTTTTCTTTTAATTTTCCCTTTTTTTAAAAAAATTTCCCTATCTCTGGGAAAAAATTAGTGTGAGAGTTTTTTTGTCAATTTATGCAATTTTATTTGCTAAAGGGTTCCCCCCCGGGTTTTTTCCCCATTTTTAAAAACAATGATCATACGCATAAAGGTACATGAACAAATATTACAAGCTTTTTCCCATCCAGAACGGAATTTTTCATGTTCCTTACCATACCCATGGGGAAAAAAACCTGTTGCCCCTTTAAAAACCACGTGGTATTAATTTTTTTGCCAAATAACTCTCCAAAGAACTCTTGTTCCACCAAATTTTCATTCTCTGATGTAATAGATTCCGTAAAGATATCTTCAATACCTTCCCATCTTTCTGCTCCAAATCCTCAACAGATATATTGCCATTTTTAAATACTGCATCCACCTGTAACTGCCAGGATGCCTCATATGCCCGAAAATCCATTATATGGAATAAACTTCTGCAAAACAAAGCAGGAATACACACACCTATAGTTCACTATGGGCTAATCATTAGAAAAAGAACAAGTGGTAGGAACAATAAATAAGTATACACCTAAAAAACCTAACCCCGACCACACGTACAAATTAGACTACTTTATTAAAGTTAAAAAAATGATTAAAATCAAAAAAAAAAAATGGGAATACATGCAAAAAGCAGGCTTACAAAAGTTCCCAAAAAATAATAAACAAAAAAACATAAAAGTCTATGCCATACTAACACCATCCCAATACAAAAGGTCACAAACAAAAAAATAAGTAATATATATATTTGAGGATAAATACCTGACCTTAATAAATCATAGGTGACAGATGAGCAAAAGTAAAAGAAATCAGGACCGGAGTAAGAACATGCGCCCCAACGCGCGTTTCGCCAAATGCTTCGTCCGGAGGTAACCATAATTAATAGAGCCCAGTATATAAATGGACAAGAACCAGTAAAAACACCCGAAACAAAAATAACCAATTACCTGGAATAAGACATATATTTGACCCCAGCTCACCGGAATAACAAGACCGTGTTGGAGATATGTATTGGAGGTGTAATTTTAATTGTTTTGTTTTTTTGTCATAGTGGTATTTTTGTATATTTGCATTTTCACGATATTTGATATATATTATGTTACTACTATTTTTCATTCATTATATTTTTTATTTTTCATTATTTATGTTATTATATATTTTATATGGAGCCTGGTGCAATAAATTTTTAAAAATATTTTTTTTCACCTTTTCTTTTCACTTTGGGGATGTTTAACTTTTTTCTTTGTACTGGCACTATTGCACTTTCACCACTTTGCAGATTACTATTACACTTTATATTATCACTTTATATTGTGCTTCTATATGTATTCTTATAATAAGAATAACATCACACTTTATATTGTGTCTTTATATTATTCTTACATTAATGCACTTTAATTGCAACAGGCTGTTTGTTATTTGTAGGTTTTTATGTGTCATAATTTGCTCCTCCGCAGTCATAGTATCTGTGGTATTCATTTCAGTTCAATTATTGGTTTGGTGGCGATGCATGGATGTATTATGGTCATATACGTTCTATGTTATGTGTGGTCTCGCTCGTTTTTTACCGTGCGTGTGTCGGGGCACGTGTTCTTACTCCGGTCCTGATTTCTTTTACTTTTGCTCATCTGTCACCTATGATTTATTAAGGTCAGGTATTTATACCTCATATATATAATATATACTTATTTTTTGATTTGTGACCTTTTGTATTGAGGGATAGGATGTTAGTTTCAATCATTATGTAACTTTAATAAAGATAGATTCTAAATTTGTACGTGTGGTCGTGGTTAGGTTTTTTAGGTGTACACTTATTTATTGTCCCTACCACTTGTTCTTTTTCTAATGACTAGCCCATATTGAATTATAGGTGTGTGTAACGATTTATTGAGCAGGATCAGTAATTCAAGCCTTTCAATATTACCTTATTAACCACATGACATGTGGTTCTATGTAGCGGGATACACACTTTACTGGCACCAAGACATATGGGTACATCCTGTGTCTGTAAGGGGTTAAGGACCAAATAGTATTTCCAAACCATGACTAAATGCATACTTGCAAACCCTCCCAGATTGGGTGGGAGGGTCCCACAAATGGGAATACTTTCCGCTCCACCCCCCCCCCTTCCGGAAGGGTTGGTGTAACCTCCCGCAGCTGAATGGCTGCAGAAGGTTCTCCACACTAGAAGCTGTCACACCCCCCAAAAATCGCTGTATAAAAGTTAGTTCTTTATTGTGAGATCTCAGCAGCAGCAGCTTCCCTACACAGCACAGTGAGAGCAGTGTGAACTGCCAGCATCGCGTCCGGACTTACATAGTGCGGTGATGTCACAGAATCCCGCCGGTCTCTGATTCGCTTCACCTCTGCACATGTCATTTAGGCTACTCCTTTCTTTCTCCCAGACTTCTTTGCCCTATGTAACGCCATGTGCTCGCAGCCATTTTATCAATTAAAAACATGCTTCGTTCCCGCGAATCACCCCAAACTTCGACTGCAGCATTTGGGCCAGAGATGCCTGCTGATGGGACTCAGTATATCTTTCAGCCATTGAGCAGTATGTGTAGCTTTGTAGTTTTCCTTGGTAATTTATGTCCCATTTTTTTTTGTGGTTTTATTTTTAATAGTGTAGGGACTTGCAAGAAATGAGGAGCCTTGCCGGGGATTGCAAGCTTGCATACTATAGCTACCGTATCAACTAATACCTCATATTTTTCCAGCATGTTATTATATTTTTTTGCCCTAAAACACTTGGGAGCTTAGGGTACAAGTATTTGTGCAGGACACCTTCTAAGTGCTGGAACCTGCCCATTTGAATATTATGGGCGCTATAGGCTGTAACTCAGCATGGTGTTCCTGTATGAATGGCGTTACCCTTTGCATCGCCTTATCTATGGCATTCTCCCTATGTGTTATACTGTGGCTTTCTGCATGCTGGTGTGAATTAGTACCTAGAGCATTGGCTCATTAATATCCGGCACCTGCCTATCTTTCCCATGCAGCATTGGGCCAGAGATGCCTGCTGATGGGACTCAGTATATCTTTCAGACATTGAGCATTATGTGTAGCTTTGTATTTTTCCTTGGTAATTTATGTCCATTTTTTTTTTGTGGTTTTTTTTTTTAATAGTGTGGGGACTTTGCAAAAAATGGGGACCCTTTTGCCGGGGCTTGCAATTTGCAACTGTAGCTCCCGGTATAAATTTTAATACCTCTTTTTTTTTTCCAGCATTTTTAATTATTTTTTTTTTTGCCCAAAAACATTTGGGGGAGTTAGGGTACAATTTATTTTTTTCAGGACACCTTCTAATTTGCTGGGAAGCCGGGCCCATTTAAAATATTATGGGCGCTTGGGCTTTTAACTCAGCGGGGTGTTCCGTATGAATATAGTTCCCCTTTGTTTTGCCTTACTATGGCATTTCCCTATGGGTTATACTGTGGTTTCTTCATGGGGGTGTGAATTTTTTCCCTAAGATTGGCTCTTTAATATGCCCAACCTGCCTTTTTTTCCCCATGAACTTTTGGGCCAGGATGCCTGTGAGGGGCCCCAAGTATATCTTTCAGCCAGGGAGCTTTTAAAGTGTAGTTTTTTGTATTTTTCCTTGGTAATTTATGTCTCATTTTTTTTTGTGTTTTTTTTTGGGAAAAAGGGAGAAAAAAGTGAAAAAAACCCTGTGGGTTTGGGCGGGGCTACCCTTTGGGGTTGGGCGGGGATAAAAATTTCCCAAATTAAAATAAAAATTTGGGGGGTTTTAAAACCAAAAACTACAGCATTTACAGAAAAAAGGGGCACAGGGCGGGGAAAAGAAGGTTTGCACTAGTTTGGGGTGCTGCCCCTCAGAAAGGGGGGTAAATAACCTATGTAACGGGTTTTCCCTTTAAGGAAGGTTTTGTCCCCAGCCCCCTGTGCCAAAAGGGGTTAAGTTAGAACCCCAAACAATGAAAAACACACATCACTGTTCCAACACCTCTCGTGATTGGACAAGAGTTTTTAAAAAAGAAGACGGGGGAAAAGTTTCATTTGGGCGGCCAAGGTTGGCAGTTGGGGGCCCAAGAGAGATAACGGGGGGGTTTCCAAGAAAGGAGGAAAAATTTTTTTGAGGGTGAGAAAAAAGTTCTGCGCCCCGCTGTTAAAATTGTAGTGAAAAAGAGGAATGCTCCCGGTCTAAAAGGAACCATTGCCGATCCACGGGGGAATCTAGAGACGGGTTCCCGTTGGAATATCACAGACAAAAGGGGCCCCTTGACTTGTCTGCTTTAGGGGAAGGGAAAAGATTAGACTCCCATTTTATAAAGACACTTCAAGCGTGTTACTTTGGGCAAATACTTTACTATACTTAAATCAGGTACACCTTTCCTTTGCTATTTTTGGGCTTTGTTTTATAAATGGGGTTTATTAAAGTGGATTTGGGAAAAGGTTTTTTTATGGGAATTTTGTTTTTTTGGTTTTTGGGAAATTTTAAAGTATTTATTTTTGAAATGGAATTTTTTTTCCCTTTTATTTGCCTAATAGTGTGTTTGGGAGTTTTGTAAAAATAATAAATTTGGGGGAAAACACCAGCCGGTTTTAAATTTTTTTCCCCCAAATCCAAAAACCCAGGGGGCATAGAGGAAAATTGTAAAATTTAAAAAGATTGGGGTGAAAAAAACCCAAAAATTTTGGGGTGCAAAAAAGGGAAAGAGAGGGAAAAAAATTTCCCTAAATGGGAAAAATTAAAAAAATTTTTAAGTAAAATTTGTGTTTTTTTTTTTTAGGGGTTGTTTTAAAAAAGTTTTGGGGCTTTTGGGGGAAAATTAAAAAGGTTTTTGGGTATACGTTGAAAAAAGAGAGGTTGGGAAACGGAGAAAAGAAGAAAAAAAAATGTTAATAAATTTTTGAGGTTTTTTATTGATCAGTGTTTTGGGGTAAAAAAAAAGGGTTTTTGTGGTAAGTGGAATGTTTTAAAATTTTTAGGGGGGGTTTGAGTTTGTGTATAAACCTTTGGGAAATTTTCTTATTTTTTGGTTAAAGGTTTTTTATGGAAAGTTGAAAACGGAGGTAATTTGATGGATTTTTTTGATAAGGAAAATTTTTTGGGTTTTAAAATTTTGGGCAAAATTTATTAAAAATCGGCCCATTTTGGGTTCTGTAATTTTGGGGAAAAAAATAAGTTAAGAATAGGCGGGTGAGATGTGGTGTGGACGTCATGGGGGAAATGTTTTTGGGTTGGTTGGGCTGGAAAAATCACTTGCCCCTCGTTTTACATGAAAAAGCCCCCCCCTGTTCTGATCAGTGTTTTGGTCACCGTCTAATACATTTGGACTGCCCCTCTGCCTCTTTTCCAAACAGCTAGAACCAGCTCGGGTAAATTATTCAATTTTTTCAAGGACAGCTTATTTTAGCGGGTGATCCTTAGAACTTGTTAGATCGAGATTTGAAAATTTTTAGGTGGTTGGAAAAGAGAATTTTTAAAGGAGCATCAAAAACTGTAAAGTACGGAGGGGACCCGGGCGGGGGGGGGGGGGGGGGGGAAAAACACAGACAACTCTATAAAAGGATACGGATATTGTCGGGAAAACTTTGTTTAGAAATTCCCCAATTGGGGCTTTTTATTAGGATACAGTTCTTTTTAGTAACTGAGGTCTATTTGTTGGGGTGAAAAAACCCCAATTTTTTTTATCAGTTAAATTTTTTTCAGAAAGGTGTTCTTTTTAATTTTCCCCAGTAAAGTTTTTTTGATAGACACCCTTGCATTTTAAAATTTGAACCAAAATTTTTGTATTTCCCCCACTTTTTATGATAGGGGCCAAAAATACTTTTATTACCCTTTAATACATTTCAGACGGGGTTTTTTTTTAAATTTTTGGCATAAAGCTTTTTTGTTTAGAGTTTCCTTTGCATTTTAAATTTGTTTTACAGCAATTTTTTTGTCACCACAGGTGAATTGATAGGGGGGCCAAAAAAAAATTTTTTTTTCCATTTACATTTCAACGGGTTTTTTTTTTTCACTTTTGGTCAGTAAAGCTTTGTTGTTAGAGGTTTTAACCCAAAACCCCCTTAAAAATTTTCAACCCAGAATTTTTTTATTTTGGTTTTTAAAGGGATTTGAAAAATATTTGGGGTTTTTTGCCGTTTTTTAAAAAGAGATTTTCCCCAAAAACTTTCCAAAAAAACCCCCCTCAAATTTTTTTTCTTTCCTGAACGGGAGCGAAATTAAAGGGGGTTTAAGCGAGCAAAGGGGGGAAGGACAGGGAATTTAAAAGGTCGAGAGGGGTTTGCCCGTCCAAAACCCGGGCACAACAGATGCCAGCATCGTAATTTTTGAAGGACCGTCAGGCTGCCATCGTTTGGGTCAGGGCCCTGTGAATCTCTTAACGAAAAAAACGTCCCCAAATTCTGCCCCCTTCAGGGGTTTAAATAAAACCCGGGACCCAGCAGTTTACCTCCCTCGTGCCCCCAGTAACCCCCAAAATTTCATCATCACCCATCACCAGTTTCCGTCCCAACTTTAAACCGAAGGACCCCAAAGGAAAAACCCGTGTACCCCCCACTGTGGATAATCCATTTTTGGCCTCTTTGATGTAAAAATGGGGTTTTGGGGTCAGAACCCAATTTTAAAAAGTTTCAAGGGGAAAAAAAGATGATATTTTCTCTGCTCTGACCCCCCAGTTACTGTTTCCCTCAGAGGGGGAGAAGGAACCGGGTTCAGGCAAAAACCCCGGGGGCGCGGAAAAAGGGCCCTTGCCCCCCTCTTGCTTGTAGCCCCCCAGCTCCTGGATGGGGAAGGGTCAGGACACAAGGGTCCCTGGGGTTGAATGATGATGACGACATTGCGGCCCCCCAAAACGGGCCCTTTTCACAAATTTCCCTTGCGAGCGCTTCATCATGGAAAAGGAGGAAACGATGGGGTAGTGTCAGTAGGGCCCTCCCCTAAAAAATTGGGGGGGGGCGGTGAAAGAAGTTACTAAAAGGGTTTTCCCCCCAGCCTCGGTTAGGGAAAACCCCGCTCCTTTTTTTAAAACGCCCGTAAAAGGGGGTTCCGGGAACCTCCAACCCCGGGGCCTTTTTTGAAAAAGCCTCTGTTAAACCCAGCGTTTGTATTTGCCCCCTTTTTCCCAAAAAAAGCATAAGTAAGGCAAGAATTTTAAAGGGTTTTTTAACCACCCCCAAAATGTCTGTCACATGCAGCAAATGCATGATTTAAAATGGGGGAAACATTTGGGCCAAAAAAAGGCCAGCCCCGCCCCCGGGTCCCCCAAAACCCACTGTCAAAACCCACTGTCTCCGCCTCCTCCCCCTCCGCCCCAAACCGCTTTCCCCTCAGCTGCCCATTCCCCTCCAGGTCTTGACCAGGGTTCACCCTTTCCGCTTCGCCCCCCGTTCCCCGATTTCCATCACCCCACCAGGGGACCAACCAAACCCCTTCCCCCTTTCCGGGCTAGTTTAACGACCTGCACGCCGTACAGGGGCCCCGCCAGCACCAGCCTTCGTCTTCCGGGTTTGGGGGGAAAGCAGAAAAACCCCTTTAACCCCAAAAACCCCATCCCAAAACCCAAAAAACCCGAATGTCGGCATTGCCGGCTTTTGGCCTTGGAAATGTTCCCTTTTTCCGTTTTGGTGGCCAAGAGGGGTTCCCCCCCACGTCAGGGCCCCTTGCCTGCCCCCAATACCAATCCCGAAGGCATTATTTGAAAAAAATGCCGTCCCTGCCCTGGCCAGACGTGCCCCAACTAAAATTTAAAAGCCCCGGTTGGGTCCTTCTCTGTGTCCGGGAAAAGCCCCTTTGACCACCCCCCCAGGGGAAGTAAGAAAGGCCAAGGCCGCTATATCTCTTTGACAGCCCCCACTGGGTAGCGGGGTGTGGATGTCTCGGGGGGTGACGGTGGTCTCGGGCTGGGGCGCCGCTCTTAAAAAACCGCGGGGATGGGCAGGGCTTTTTCCCCCAAAGGGCCTCTGGGGGGATCACGTCCCCACAAAAACCGGGCCCATTTGTTGAAATTAAATCTTTTTTGGGAGCCCTCCCCCACACAAGGCCCGGAGCTTTTGGCCCTTTTCTCCGCAACGTAACCCGAGCGCTGGGGGGTGACAAGACCCTTGTGCCAGGGAAGGGTGTGCGAAAAAAAGGGGCGAAATCGCTGGCCCCCCCTTAAAATGGTGGGGCGGGGGCAAAACCCTTGCCGGCAAAGGAAATGAAAACCCTTTTTCGCCAAAATTTTTTAAAGGCAAACCCGGGGTTTGGGAAATGCCTGTGGGAAGGCCGAGGTTTTTTTGCATTTTCCCGCCGTTGGGCCCCCTTTTGCTTCGTCCCGCCGGGGCTGCATTGCGCTTTAAAGCCCCGGCCTCCCCGAAAACCCGTCTCATTTTTGGGCCGTGGCAAACTGGAATTCCCCCCCCAAATGCCCCCGCGTTTTGTGGCAGCAGCGCAATGAAATTACGCGTACGAAGGGAAACAGGGGCCGGGACATGCAGCGGGGCGGCCCCGGGGGGTGTGGGGCCAAGAGAGTGGAGGCGGGTTTGAAAGATTCTGCCCAAATCCTTCCCATTTTTTGGAAGAAGAAAAACCAAAAGGGCCCATGCGGCCCGATCCCCTTTTGTCAGCACGAGCTTGTGGTGATCTTATTTTTCGGGAAAACCGATCTTTGGGTCACTTGAAAACAAAAGGTCCCGCCGGGCACGGGGGAGGAGAGGGGACACAGAGGGGAAAACCCCGGACCCCTTTCTTCCATCAAATTTCCAAAAGGCCCACAGTTTCTCAATTTATCGGTCCTTTGGGGCAGTTTTTTCGGGTCCAGGGCTAGTGAAAGGGCGGGCCATCAGTTTCTAAGGTGCATATTCGGGCCAAGTCAGGGCTGTTTTGGGAAGCTGTCCGGAGGGGAGGGGGGGTGGGGGGGTATTTTCCCCGACCCCTCGTTACCAAACGTCCTGCTTTGGGAAAGAGGTTGGCCGAATTTGAACGGAGGGGGGAAAGGGTGATGAAGATCAGTTTGCTATCCCCCTCCCCCCAAGGTTGGGAAAATCAAGGCTCCTTCTTTTAACAGGGGAGTCCCCTTGGGGTTTTTTTTCCCATTTCCCCCAACATGATCCTCGTTTAAAAGGCCATAAAAGGAACAATAGTTACTGGTGGGCCCCCACCGGGACCCGGGGGTACAAAACTACATTTTCCCTTCCCCCCAACCCAAATAGAGAGAAAAAATGCAGGAAATGGAGCCCTTTGCTGATTGTAAACGGGAGACTTTGTTGGTCTGCTTAAAATGTTCCCTAATGTAACCCGGTGGCACTTTTTCAGCGACAATGACAGCAGTAAGTCCCAAAAGTAGCCCCTTTTTAGGGGGCAGCAGCAGCACAGGAAAGGTGGCAGAAGCCTAATGGGTGCCTTGGCAATTTTTTAAATTTTCCCAAACCTCCCCAAACCCCGAAAAGCAAGTGCAGGGCACACACCCCAAACACGGAAAACCAGTTTAAAGATCGATGAACACGCCCATCTGGTCCTAAACACCAAAGTTTTTTTTATTTTTCCCGGCCCAATAACTTCTGGGTATCCAAATGGCCGAATGGCCCTAGCTCCGCTCCCCAAAGCCTTTGAGGTGTTTCCTGCCACGGGCCGCGCATATCTGACGGCCCTTTTCGCACAGCTGGGGGAGCCCATTACAGAAAAAAGACCCCGGTTTTTCCACGGAAAATTGGGGAAATCGTTTAAATTTTCATCAAGATGAATCAGGTGATGTGGGGCCCCAAATTCCGAGGTCCCCGTTTAGTTCCCCGGGGTCCCCCTTAACATTCCCTTCAAACGAAATGGCCCTCTTGAAACTTTTTTTTTAAATGATAATTTTTTTCACTGCAATTTTTTTTCTTTTTCCCCAACAGTTCTTTTTGCTGGTTTTGTTTTTGGAGGAAAAACTGTAAAAGACAGAAAGGTTTTATGAAAAAAACCGTATTCCATTTACTCATTTTACTTTTAATTTTTCGAAATTTGCAATGGTTTTGAGGTCATTTGTGGAGATACAGCTATAAAAATGGTCCTTTGGAAATAAAATTTTGGCTTCTAAGTGTTTTTTCTCCCCCCCAAATTTTTTTTAGTGGCTGGGAAGTCATTATTTAAAATTTTTTGGGTATGTTGCTTGAGTCCCGCTTTTAATCAGGGTTTTTGGGGAAAAGGAAATGTGGCTTCTAAGTGGCTTTTTTTTTTTTTCCTCCTTTTTTAACATGGCGAGAAGTATTTTTATAACTTTTTGGAAAACTTTGAAATCGCAAAAACTACAGGTCCTTTTCAAAAAGTTTTGTTTTTTTTAAATTTAAACGGGACATTTTTGTTTTTTTTTCAACAATTGGCCCAAAAAAACCGTTTGTTTTTCAAAGTCATGTTTTTGGAAATTTTTGGGGGGCATTTTGCTGTAAATTCGCTATACACGGGTCCTATTATAAAAAAAATGTTTTTTTTCTAAAGAATTTTTTCTTCACAATTGCCCAAAAGGGGCTCATGGTTCATTTTTTAAATTTTTGGGGGGGCTTTTTGCTGGAAATCATAGACTACAGGTCTATGTTAAAAAATTGTGGTTTCAAAACAGCCCATTTGTTCTTAAAAATTGTCAAGAGTGCCCCAAGGGGTGAGGGTGCTGTAAAGGAAAAAAAAGAAGGGGCCAAAAAAATTTTTTTTTAAACCTTTTTAGCTAAAATACCTGATTGAGACAACCCATTTAATACTTTAAAAAAGAAAACCCAAAGACATGGTAGGTTCACCCAAAATTTTAAAAATGTTTTTTTTAAAAATTAAACTACAAATTTAAAACTTGTTTGTAAAAAAATAGCTGGAAAAAAAATTTCCTCTGAATTGTAACAAGGGAGGTACAGGAAAATTTTGACCAGATTTTGGTTATTAAGAAAACAGGGATTTATGGCCGGGACAAAAAGAAACAAAGAACAAAAAATTTTTCCCCTCCACACTTAAGTAAAATAGAAAGGAAATTGAAAAGGGAAAAAAGGGCCCCCTTTGGGGGAACAGGAGCGATAACCCCCAGTCTTTCCAAGTAAATCCCCAATTGGTCCGCACTCATAAGGAGGGCAAGCCCCTTCCCCATTCTTGACTGTGAAATTTAAAGGAAGGGCTGGAGGTCTTCCCACCCCTTCCGTTTCCAAAATCTGTTTTCACACGACTTTTTTCGTTTTTTGCGTCAAAAGGGGCATTTTTCCCTTTTTTACAAATTTAACGGACGCCAGCCTGGGCTCTCACCGCACCCACGTAATTGGCACTGGCAAAGTGGCCCTCCGGGGGTTAACCCCCCAGGAAATTGGGGGGGCCCCCGGAAGCAAACTGGCCCCTTCCTTCCCCGTTGGGGGCAATCAGGGGGTTTAAAATTTTCCCAAAAAAAATTTAAATTTTTGAAAAAGGGGGTTTTTCCCGTGGGGTTGAGTGTAAAAAAAAGGGCCCCGGGGCGGGACACAAATTGAAACCAATTTTGAGGCTTAAATTTTTTTTGGGGGGCGGGGTTCTTAGGGGGTGATCATTTGAATCTCCGGGGATCCTGTCTCTAATCATGAAAAAAGGGATTTGGGGAAAAAAAAAACCCAAATTGGGAATTTGTTTGGGCCCCTTAAAATAAATTTCCTAACCCAGGAGGGAAAATTTCCCTTCTCAACAAAAAGGTTTTTTGGGGGATAATTGGGAATTTGTTTTTCCCTTATGGGGTTTTGCGGACGAATTTAACCATCTAAAAGTGAAAAAAAATACCTTTAAAAAATGGGGGGGGGTTTTGGGTTGTATGTTATCAAAATTTGGGAAAAAAACCCAAAATGAAAAATTTAGGGTAAAACTAAAAATTTAAAATTTCCCCACAAATAAATTCGGAAAACAAATGCAGTTCCCCCAAAAATAAACTAAATGACGTACTGTACAAAAAATTACCCATAGTGAAATTTTGGTGATCTGTGGGTCAAAGGTTCAGGGGCCCATTTGGGTAAAAAGGACAGAAAAGGTAAATGCCCAGTAAAAAACCTAAAAGGGTGGTTCAAAGGGACCCTTTTCCCAGCATTTTTAATTTTGGGGTCGGGACAGTTTAAGGGTTTCCTTTCTGGGGACAGCACAGGTATTTTTCTATTCCATAAAACAAAAAATGGTGGTTGAAAGCCCCTTTTTTTGGGGGCATTTTTTTAAAAATCGGGGGCTAAGCGGGTTTTGGGGGCCCTCATGTGGGGCCCAGGAAAATTTTTAGTCAATGCCCCAGTAAAACTAAAATGGGGGGTTTCCCAAAAGACTCCTTTTTCGGCCCACTTTTAATTGTGGGTCAGCCGGTTTAATGGTCATACTGTGGTACAGAAAGGGAAATTGTCAATGCCACCGTTTTAAAAAAATGGGGGGTTAAAAAGACCCCTTTTTCCCGGGAATTTTTTTTTTGGGGTCAAAAGGGTTTAAATGTAAATCCCTGCGGTCCAGGAAAAGGGTATAGCCCAATGTCCGTTAAAACTAAAATGGTGGTTAAATAGACCCCTTTTTTCTTGCATTTTTTTAAAATTTTGGGGGTAGACGGTTTAATGGTAACTTATGGGGAAACAAAACCCAAGGTATAGTCTTTGTCCTTTTTAACAAAAGGGTTGGTTGAAAGACCCCTTTTCCAGCATTTTTTAATTCGGTGGGTCGGGCGGGTTAAAGGGTCATACTGCTTTAAAAAGGACCTTTTATTTTTTTAATGTCCAGTTCAACTAAAATGGTGGTTGAAAGATTTCCTTTTTTTCGGCATTTTTTAAATTGGGGGTTTTTGCGGGGTTTGGGGGTCATGTGCGTTCCAGGAAAAGGGTTTTTTAAAATGCCATTTCCAAGTAAAATAAAGGTTTCCCAAATCATACGGGCCTTTTGGCCCATTTTTTAATTTTTGGGCCCAATGCGGGTTTTAAAGGGGTCTTCTGTGGTAAAAGAACAGGGTCAAGGTGAAAAAATGGTTTTAAAAGTTTTTTTTTTTTTTGGGGGGCCTTTAAAACGCTAACGGTTGCCCTTGCCAAAAAAATTTGGGGTTGACCCAAAATCCCTTTAAAAACTTGGGTCCGTTTTTTAATTCAACTTAAAAACTAATTAAAATTGTTTTTTTGTAAAGAAATAAAAAAGGTGGGGTGGGTTTTTTTCCCCTCCAAAAGACTTTAAAATTTTGGTAAAATTAAAACAAAAATTTGTTAAAAGACTTTTTTTCCGGTTTTAAACTTTTTCCAAAATTTCCCGCCGGGGATTTTAATTTATTCAAAAAAGAGGGAAACCGGTTTTTTTTAATTTTTAATTTAAGGGGTCATTTAAAACCTTAATTATTTAAAGTTTTTTTTTAAACCCAAAATTTAAATTGTTGTTCCTTTTGTTTGGGAGCCCTTCTTTTTTTAAAAAGGGTTTTGCCCCCCCCATAAAAATTTCCCCCTTTAAAAACCAAAACTTTCAAAATTTTTTCCCATTTCCCCCCCTTGGGCTAATTTTGGGGAAAAATATTTTTATTGCCTTAAAATTTTGGTTAATTTAATTTTAGTTTCTCAAACAAAAAAAAAATTTTTTGGATAAGTTTTTGGTTTGTGCAAGAAAATAAAAATTCATGCCCTTTTAATCAGATTTTCTCCAAAAAATTTTTAAAAAAAAAAAAAAAGGGTTTTTAACCAAGGGATCTTCGCTGTTGCTGTTTTCGTTTGAGCCGGGTTTGACCCTGTGGCCTCCATAGACAGACCAGTCACACATAGGGTGGCACAAGGTTTTCATAGATATTAAGCCCATATTTGCAAAGTTTGAAATTTGAATTATCTTCTATTCCCATTTCCTCCTCTCCCTCTGCATCTTGAAATGTCACATTAAATCACAACCCACAAATCCTCAATGAAGTGATCCTCTATGGAGAGATGTGCAGCCATTGAGACATCTGTCCTGCTGTTTGTGAATCAGTGCAATTTCATGCGCTAAGTTTCTACCCTGTTTCCCAGCTTGTGATGGGACATTGCCCACACATAATCAAATACATCAGGTTGGAAGAACGTCAGGAAAATGTACCCCTGTGCTGTGACTATGGGACAGGTACACTGTCAGTGGTATGGATGTACCTATGGGTCTTGTACCTGTTTAGCAGGCAGGGTGAGGTGCCATTTTCTGTTAGGGCCTTAAAAAGTACCTATCACCTCCACACAAACACACACAAATTGATAGAAGATTAAATTAAGACTTTTTCTCAAATACATGTCATTAGCAATCCAAAGGATTTCCCTCAATTTTACAGGGAAACAGGTTTTACTTTCACTTTGTAACTCAGGAGATCCTTATCAATCTGGAGATACCAACTGTGCAGGAGGAGCTGAGGGCATAGCTGCTTGTACAGGGTCATCTGAGTCTCACTACATACAGTACAGCAGGCACAGCACACTTAGGCTATGTCTACACTGCAGTGGACAAAAAAAAAACGACCTGAAAGCCAAATACTAAAAACTGAGTTTTCTGTCCCCTGCCTGTCAAAAGCAACTGAAAAACGGCAGTTTATTGTTGCAATTTGCATTTTTTGGCGCCTTTTTTACCCGCGTTTTTTGCTTGTCTTAAAGTCTGGTTTTCAATGTATGCATGAATTAAGCCATTGGATGTAACTCCACCCTACAAAAGGGATGGAAAGCACATTATTGCATTTATATGGAATTTGTATCATTTTACGGATTTTGGCACTAGTAAAATTATCTCGATTTTGTAGCCAAAAGTACTTATTTTATGGTTTTGGCACTAAAATCCTCATTTTTACGGACTGGCGCTAATAAAGTTATGTCACTTTTTCCGCTAAAAATCTGTTTTCTTACAGATTTCGGCACTAGAATACGTTTTCTTTACTGATTTTGGCGCTAATAGAGTTCTCACTTTTGTCGCTTAAAATACGGGTTTTTACATATTTTGCCGCTAATAAATTTATCTCCTAAATCTAAAAGGATTTTTAGCGACAAAAGTGGGATAACTTTAATGGCCAAAATCCCTTAAAAAAATATTTTATATTAAAATCCGTAAAAGAAAAAGTAAATTTTTGCATCAAAA
>JAODAL010032144.1:0-47392 GCA_025379985.1 Phyllomedusa bahiana | reverse complement strand
ATATTTCCCACAGCTGTTTCTCACATGTTAGAAAAAAGGAAGTCTGTTTGCACAGTTGCCTTGCAGAGTATACAGCGGACACAGCTCTAACAAGGAGTGCATTAAGGATGTTTATTACATAAGTAAACTGTTCTTTTCTTTGGTGAGGGGCAGTGACTTCTTATGGACCTTTCCAAGGTGTAAACTTATCATAAAGAAAATACCATTATCAATGTGGTATCTTGGAATGTGAATCGACTTAGTTTTCCCCATAATTGCCTAATGGTCCTGCGTCACCTGAAAGCAGGTTTTGTCAGAATGGTGGGGTTTATGGCTCTCAGGCAAATACCGTATTCCCTTATATCTGTCATGAATATGGGTTACTTTCTTCTTCATGATGGATATATATATATCCGTCATGAAGAAAAAAGTACTGTAACCCCTATTCATGACAGATATAAGGGACTACGGTAATTGCCTGAGAGCCATAAACCCCACCATTCTTGCATACTATATATATATATATATATATCATAACAATCTGTAAGAGAATGACTTTCAGCATTAGCTTAGCAGGAATAAAGCAATAGAATACAGCAATACTGTAATATATTATATTGCAATCAATTGTAGTAACGTCCCTTGCTTGGGACTAAAAAAAATGTCCAAATTTGATGAGGCAAATACTGACTTGTATCATGGGTTGTGATCTTGTTCCTAAGACCAAGGGCCACATGTATGAAAACTGTCTAGTACTAAAATTCACTTTGTTTCCCATAGCAACCAATCATAGCGCCCCTTTTATTTCATATAGTGTTCCGGAAGAATGAAAGGGGCGCTCTGATTGGTTACTATGGGCAACAAAGTGAATTTTAGACCTAGATAGTTTTCATACATGTGGCCCTAATTTATTTGGCAGATGTTTAAGGATCTTATTTTATCAATGTGGAAGGGGATGCAAAGGGGGACTGGTCCCTACAAAAATGTTGTAAATTTTCTTGAAAATGTGAAAAAATTATTACTAAATTTCTAAGCCCCCTTTATTTTTTTAAAAACTGAAGACATTTAAGAAATGATGCCAACCTAAAGTGGACATATGGTAGATACTAGTTATAAACTATTTTGTGTGGAATAAATATACTTACACGCAGAAAGTGTGATCTTTGATATTGGCAAATTTTTCTAAATTTTCATATTTTTCACAAATAAGCAAGGATTGTATGGACCAAAATTTCTTACTAACTTAAATCACAATGTGTCACGAGAAAACATTTTTTAAATCACATGGATAGGTAAAAGTGTCAAAATATTATTATCACGTAAAGTGACACGTCAGATTTTAAAATGGGGCTCTGTCAGGGATGCAAAAACTGGCTGCAGCGGTAAGTGGTTAAAAACTCACATAAAAATGATCATTTTCCTCATGCACTTTTCTTTACTGAATAAAAATGGGAAAAATATATAAACAATTGGTACTTCTGTGTCCTTAATGACCTATGAGATGGAATATAGAACAAGTAACAGAATTGCTGTTTTTTAGTTCACTTTTTAGTGATTATGTAGCCCATAAAACTTAAAGGAGATTTGCCAAGACGCCAGTTACCTACCTCTTATCAGCACGGGAGCAGGATATATACAAATCATGCTGAGTCATGAAGCTGCAGGGCTGAGAGGGAGGGGGTGAGTGAGGAGTGAGGAATCCAAGGGAGCGTCTCAAAATTTAAGTGAAATAATAACAGTACAAGAGTGGATTCTCAATACAGCAAGACACAGCCTCAGACTGCACTGCCTACCCGGTGCCTTAAAGGCTCATTCATTTTCCCTGTCATCAGATAAGAAGTGTTTCACGCAAGTGCGGCCTGTCAGCTCCTGGGTCGTGTCTAGGGGAAGCTTTGAGGTAACTAAGGGGGATTGAGAAATGCTGTAGCTCTCAGAATTTTCACTTTTTGTAATCACATATATTTAGAAAGTGATTAAATAGCCATTTTGGAGGTTCCCACGTCAACATTACATGGAGGCAAAACCCCTTTAACAGCTCCAAACAGTGAAGCAGACACCTCCAAAGGCAATGTCTTTTTTCCTTTAAGGCCTCGTTCACACGGCTTATTTCAGAACGTATTTACAACGGATTTCCGATGTAAATACGTTCTGAAATCAGTTGAAAATCAGTTGCAAATACGTGCCACTAAGTGTGGCACGTATTTGTAACTGATTTCCCGACGGATTCACCATCTACAATCATTATAGGTGGTGAATCCGTCCGGAAATAATTGACATGTGAATTGTTTTTCCGTCCGGATTGCCGTCGTCAATCCGCGGCGGCAATCCGGCACGGAACTACGCGTCGTGTGAACGACGAGCCGTATTTTCTATTGAAATCAATAGAAAATAGGCTGTGACTTATTTCGGACGGATTTGCCGACGGATTGACGATCGTCAATCCGTCGGCAAATATGCGGCGAAATAAGCCGTGTGAACGAGGCCTAAGGCTTCTATCATGAGTTGTGTCAGACTTTTGGCAGTAAAAAGATATCTTTTGTGAAAGAACCTATTTGTTCTCTACAAGAAGTTGTTACACGTGTAAAACACTTACTAAATATGGACAGCTGGGAGATTAAAAGCTCTGAAGAGTTAGGCCATGTTCATATGGCTGATTGCCGCCGTAATTGCGGGACAAATTTCGCCTGCAATTACGGCGTGTACCGGGGTAGGGGAGGGGTGGGGGGGCTGGCAGCTCGCCGGCCCCATACACTTTCATTATCCACGGTGCGTATCCCGCCGGGATAATGTGCATATCACTTTCTCCCCGCTCGTCGTATTTCACGAGCAGGGAGAGGAGACGTAATCCATAGTTCTCTATGAGAACTGTGGATTACCGTAATGACTGGACGTATTTCAGCCCGTAATTCGCGCGCAGTACAGCGCGCAATACGGACTGAAATCTGTCCCAAAATCAACCGTGTGAACATAGCCTTACATTCTACAAATTTTTAACAGGAATGGGAAAGACTTTAACTAAATTAATGGATTAACTATCAAAAAAGATTTACCCTACAGTCCTTGCAACCAATCGGCACAGCAACACAGTGCTCTTCTCCTATGACTTGCTTCTCCAACACCACTAATGATAGATATTCCAAAAAACGTTCCAAATCTCACCTCACCACCTGTCCTCTTGCCTTAACACTGCCCTACCTTATCCTCAACCCTCCTACTGTGAATATCCTAGCCATAACCCAGTTCTTCAACCTATCGATAACCATTAACATCTTCTATTGTTCTTTTAAACACACAACCATCACATCCATCCTTAAAGGGAATGTGTCGTCAAAAATGACTTATTGTTTAACTTACATTTTTATGTTAAACACATTTTTTAAGAATTTTTTTTTTTAATTTTTTTTTTAATTTTCCATATCACTTTCAGTATTTTTTAGTAATTCTTAAGTCCTGCAGTTTTCACTTTGGCCATTAGGTATAATAACAGTCTAACACTTCCTGTTCTGTACAGAAATATTCTCAGTTGTCTGCTCATTATCAGCACAAACAGGGTCAAAATGAAAGGAGACACCAGTGTGAATAGATAACACAGGATCCACCAGTCACAAGAGGAGATAGTCACAGTTCACCCTTTCACTTCCCTGCACAGTGATTTTTTCCCAGATAACAGAGCATGCCTAGAAAACTCTCCTATAGAAGTGAATGGGACTGAGTCAGTCTTAAGTCTCCTATGTGCATGAAGCTACTGTAAAGCATCTCTCTGACTGCTGTTAAGGCAGTGCAAACAAGGCCTAGTGGCCAAAGTGAAAACTGCAAGACTTAAGAATTATTAAAAAATATTCAAAGTGATATGAAAAATGAAAAAAAAATCCCAAAAAATGTTTTTAACATAAAAATGGGACTTAAACAATGAGTCATTTTTTGATGACACGTTCCCTTTAAGAAGCCATCCCTCGACACATCCTCCTTGTCTAACTATCGCTAGTCCCATTCACCATGAAACATCTCAAACACCTTGTATATCGAACTGTTCTCCCACCTCATCTCACTTCTCAACTTGCTGCAATCTGGTTTATGATCTCATTACTCTACTGAAACTGCCTTAATTAAAGCCATTATTGATCTATTAGCTGTCAAAGCCTCTTTGCTCCTTCTCCAAGACCTGTCTTGTGATTTAGACACAGCTGACCACTCCCCCTACTACTAATATTTTCTCATCTCTTGCCATCGAAGGCTTGGTCCTTTCCTGGATTCCGCAAATCTCACCAATCAAACATTTAGCATCTAAGGGTATGTTCACACAGTGCAAATTCGGCGTGCATTTCGACGCAAATTTGCGCTCTAATACGGGTGAGAAGCGCGCTGAAATTAGAGAACTATGGATTTCGCCACCTCTCCCTGCCCGTACAATACGATCGTATTGTAACCGCGGGGAGATAAGTGGCATGTCAATTATTTGCAGCGAATACGCGCCGCGAGTAATGAATGTCAATGGGTGCCGCCCCCCCCCCCCCCCCCCGCGCTACGGGAGTACACGCCTATTAGCATGAGCTCTCGAAAGACACTATGAACTGCGCCGCATACTGTACGCGCTGCAGTACATCGTGTGAACATACCCTAACACTCTCACAGCCTCTCTGCTGGTGTCTCTCCAGGTTCAGTCCTAGGATTGTTACTCTGCTCCATCTATTTTCTTGACTTGAAGGTCTGTTGTCGATTTCCCACAATTAACAGAAACCTAATGTAGACTATTTCACTAGGACAAAATAGCAGTAATAGCCCAAAAAATGCTTATAATTTAAAAAAATATTTTTATTTAAATAAGAGAACGCGTTTCGTGCTTTAGCACTTCATCAGGTTCATACATCTTACAAATTTTCCGTAGTTTAAATAGCCATATAATCCCAATCTCATTTCTATATGTTCCACCAACAAAAAAGGATCATTATTATATAGAAGCTATTGCCCTGCATACAAACTAGTAATTAAATGTTTAAATTTCACTTAAAGGGGTTGTCTCACTATATTGATTCTTCTTACCTCAGTCCTGTTTTCTTGGTTTCATTTTGAATTCAGGGATGTGTTTACTGTTTACTACTGGCTACAATAAAAGCCAGGTCTGTAGCTATAGCAACCAGTGCTGGCAGCCTATTAGGAGAGATCAAACAGGTCTGTAGCTATAGTGACCTGAGGAGCTGATGAAGCCCATACAAGAGAGGATATGTCAGAATAGGTAGGACACTGTTAATGGACACATATTGCAAAGTGACTTGTTTTTGCAAGATCTTTAATATAAAAAGCAATCCTTGTAGTGAGACAACCCCTTTAAGAAAGTTTATATAAAAAAGATACATTTCTATACACAGTAAAACATTTGGCTATACCTCTAAAAATATTACGTGTAGTGGTACTCTTCTGCCACTAGATGGCAAGCTATTTTCTTGACCTGGGATAGCTCGTAGAATCCCATGGCTTTCACTACCACTTCTATGCAGATGATGTTTAATTTTGCCTCTTTGATGTTATTTCTCTACTTTCCAGAATCCCAGACTGTCTATCAGCCATATCCTCCTCTTCTCCTCCTGCTTTCTAAAACACAAACCAAGAAAAAAATAACAAGTTAGCCTGTACCTCCATTTGCAATTTGCATAGACATTGGTGCACACTGTTGTGACTGCAAAAATCAAACTCTCGACATCAAGTACAGCAGCACAGAGCAGGGAGTAAAACCCTTTAAAGGGTGTTCTCACCATGCTGTGTCACAGAACCTACCTTTCACAGACAGCTTCAGGCTTCCACTTCCTGTTCAGGCTGTGTGTGATTCTCCTGCAGTGATTGGCATATTAGCTCTGCTATTCCTAGCTAAGCCCGTTAGTGGGACCTTAATAATAAAAGGGTATAAATAGCAGGGCACAAGGCTACATAGCTTTAAAGGGTTAAGGTTTGTAAGTATGCAACCTAAATAAATTCCTGTGCTGCTGATAAGACACAGCAGGAAATGATGTCCCTATATTGACTGTCCCAGGCATTACTGAGAGGGGGGGGGGAGGTCAGAAATCTAGTGAAGCTTAATTAGAATTGCTCTAACTGTAAAAAGAAGCAAAATCAGACCAGCAATGTTTTTGGTAAAAGTCTTTTTTAACTTTGCCTACATGCTTAAAGCTAGTCAATGTGATGAATATACCCTTTTCATTTTGTGAAATTCCTCCAACAGGTGATATTTTATTCTTACAAAAGGGACCAGATGGGAGACATCCATCTCCATCAACCTGTATTTGGCCATTTTTATGCTCGTTTTATTTGCTGGTCCGTTTTTTTAAACATGTTGCAAAAAACGATTGAGCATGGCAGAAAATGTACTATTTACTATTCCTTGAAAAGACCCGGGCATTTTTTGCCGTGTTCTTTGGCACTTTTTTGCACATTTTTTGCCGTGTTGTTTGCAGAAATACATAACAAATCTATTGCTGTGCATCTCTGCAAAAAAAGCGCCCAAAATGTGCAAAAGGCACAAGAAGCGCCAAAAAATGGACAGTTTTTTAGCAGCTTTTGACAGGCAATGGACAAAAAACTCAGTTTTATGAACGTTTTTAGGATTTGATTTTCGGGTAGTTTTTTGTCCAATGCTATGTAGACCTTCACTGTCCCCAGCCGGACACTTTGGACATGGTGGACATGCCAGAGAGTCCGGCCATACCAACTGGTTTACAGAGCAGGCCACAACCCAACCCTCAGACAACAAGCCCGGCACCAGTGACTTGCGCTCCAACCCCTGCATTTGCTGCCCCCTTGCCATCCTCAGTGGTGTCAGTGTCGTGCTGAGGTGCCGAGGGCCCAAAGCTGGAGTTGATTCTAGGGGTTCACCAGTTGAGTTGTTTCTGGGCCCACCGGTGAAATTTATTTTAGGGGCCCAACCGACAACTGCTGTAAATGACAGAACATACCTCCCATACTCTGCCTCTAGTTTTTTGCTTCTCTTTCGCTGCTTTTGGGCTCTTCTGAGGATATATATGCTGTTAATAAATAACTCCAGGTCTACCGTGCTCAGGGGTCCACCGGGGGTTTGCCCTGTTCCCTTATGGCCTAGTCCGAGCATAAGTGGCGTCCTCGGAATCAGAAGTGGACATGCGTAGCAAGAAAGAGAACTTTTCCGCAAGTGAGAATCTGATTCTGGTTCAGGAGGTAAATTTTGAAAACCATACCAACATTTTGTCCTTTATTTTGTTTAACTATGTTGTATGAATAGTTTTTTTATGGAACATATCCAGAAATGTGCCCGTAACAGGCCTTTGTATATTGATTCCTACAAAGGCAACCCGACCTTCTGAAATTGGCTTGGACTTGGTATTGTTTGCTCTAGACAAGTACGGACTCTGTGATTGCTCCACATGTTTTAGGTTGTTTTCATACAGCACAGTTTTGGTGCAGTTTTAACTGCGCTTCAATTTAACTGCCTTTATTACCAGCAAGCTTCTTTCAGGTGTCTAAATTGTTCAGACAGGTGTTTCAAATAAGTGATCTATTTCTGTGTGTGAAGTATTGTGGGTACGAACACACTAATTGATCACTCACTTTCCAAACAGTTTAGATAAGTGAAAGAAGCTTGCTGGTAATAAAGGCAGATAAATTGGAGCGCAGTTAAAACTGCACCAAAACGGCGCTCTGTGAAAGCCCCCCTAAGGACTCTGATCGCTCCACATGTTTTAGGGTGCTTTCATACAGCACAGTTTTGGTGCAGTTTTCCCAGGGCTCCAATTAAATGGGCCTGCTTACTAGCAAGATTCAGTTGTCTCAATAGTTCTGAAAGCGTTTGCAAGTAAGTAATCTATTCCTGTGTTTCAAGTCAATGGGATTACAAACCTACTAATTACTCACTGTCCAAACATTTCCGAGAAGTGAACCAAACTTGTTGGTAAAAATGGCAGTTTAATTTGAGTGCAGTGAAAAATGTACAAAAATTCTGCTATGTGCATCACCCTTCTAGCCAAATCCATATGTGACAGGTTGGCTGACGTGCTAATTGATCGCATGTGTTCAACTAAGTTTAAGGCTATTGATTCAAATCAGGTTTGACACGTTCTTAGGATTCATTATATGCTAAAAAAGTCACCTAAGGGTAAGTCAGCCTTGCAATTGTGTTAGTCCTATATTTCTAATGTCAATACGTTTATATGCAGGTATTGCAAAAGTATGAGCATTTATTTGGGCGCCAGTCGGAGCGGCTGCCACCATCCAAGAAGTCGGCTTTGTGGCTATGGTCAATGCCCAAGGAGTTGAACAGCACGCTGTTGCCAAAGTAAAAAAAAGTGGTATGAATGGTGCAGACGGTGCAAGAATAAGTTGTCTCAGCATCGGAGGACAGGGTGCGAAATAACCCAGCATGCGGCAGAGTACCTAATTGGGCAAAACTTTACCACTGAGCAGGTGGAAGGTTTGGGTGACTACTTTATATATAAAACACACCCACAGATATAGGGGGTAGATACAAAAGCCTCTTAGACCACAAAACAAAAAACAAAAGAGAGGACTATATGGTCATAAAACGTAACCTTTAATGTGATGAAATCTAAAACATAGCACAGCGCTAACAATGCAACATCAAAATAATAATAAATAACCGAGCATAGGGGAGGGATAATGGTGGCCCTATTGCACCCTAAAAATGGGACCTAAGACGACCCTAACCTATCACAAAAGTCGTCCTAATAAGGACGGTCCTGTCAGGAACCTGACCCTAAATACAGTTTACCCTATATAAATTCTAAGGGTCCCTGTGTATTGTGTATTTTGCAATTTTTTTTCCACATTTTTGGTGTGGTTTTTTTTGCTTTATTTTACAGAGATGCATAGCAATAGATTTGTATTTCTGCAAAAAACGCATCAAAAAAACAATGCAAAAAACGCTCAATAAAAGTCCAGCACTTTATATGGACTCCAATAGTAAATTTTCTGCCATGCTCAGTCGTTTTTTGCAACATGTTTAAAAAAAAATACCAGCAAATAAAACAAGCAGAAAAAAGACATTCTGTGGAGACAACAGGACATTTCTACTACAGAAGCCTATGGAAGCTGTTTTCAGTGGGTTTTTCAGCGTTTTTAGAAAATGAAAAATGCTGGGAATTTTTTTTTCTGTGCTGTGTAGACATAGCCTAAGGGTATGTTCACACGGCTTATTGTGGTATGCATTTCGCCGCGTATTGCGCTTTATACACAGCGAAATGCGCGCCACCATTATGGTAATCTCATAAAGAGCTATGGACTACGCTGCGCCCCCCCAGGCGTAGAATACGATCGTATTGAACGCCCGAGGGGAGAACTGACATGTCAAATGTTAGCGGCGAACCCCACCCCGGGCTTTGGAATAACGCACTGGTCAATGTGTGGTTCCAAAACACATGGCGTATTAATAAGCCATGTGAACATGCAATAAGCCTAAAGCCCCACTGCATCAGAAGGCCAAAAGTTGACCGTTTTTTGTCCGATGCACAAACTGAGGTATTTGTCACGTTTTGTGCATAAAACCGCGGTCAGTACAATTGTATTTGGAAGACGACGAAAAAAGTCAAAGCGCCGGCGTATTACATGTTGTATAATCCGCCGGCACCAGAAGACGAGCAGAGAAAAAATGACCTGTGAAGTCTACAGGTCGTTTTCTCTATTAATGTCTATGGGCTGCCTGTAAGACATAGCCTTAGAATTTAGGGCCACATGTAAGAAAACTTTATAGGTCTAAAACGTACTTTGTTGCCCATAACAACCAATCAGAGCGCTCCTTTCATTTTTCCAGAGCACTATATGAAATGAGAGGGGCGCTCTGATTGGTTGCTATGGGCAACAAAGAGAGTTTTAGACCAAGACAGTTTTTATACATGTGGCACTTAGTTTCAGTGTAGTGTTGGGAGCAAATCTTGGCCTGTTCATTGCAGGAAAGGGAAGCTGCTCCCAAATAAAGTACTTCCACCTTTAATGACGACCAACCTGCTTTTCATTCATTCCTAGCATTGGTGCCATTCGAGCGTCGTGTGTGTGTGTGTGTGGTGTGTGTGTGGTGTGTGTTGTGTGTGGTGTGGTGTGTTCGATATTGGTTATTAACAGAGTTTGTGGCCAAATTACCCATTTGCAGTTCACAGGTTGTTGGTTTTCTCTGTAGCAAAATTTCCAAAATTTCAGCGAGCAGTAGTGGCCTGTTCTGCAACTTAGTAGTGGTCTGCTAGTTCCCCAAATCTCTTAGGGCCTCATGTATGAATGCCATCTAGGTCTAACACTTTATTTGTAGTCCATAACAACCAATCAGAGCTCCCCTTTCTTTTTTTAGGAACGCTATTTGAAATGGGCGCTCTAATTGGTTGCTATTGGCAACAAAGAAAGCCTTAGGCCTAGACACTTTTCAGACATGTCCCTCTTAGTACAGAACATTTTACACCCAAGGGTCTTGCCAGTGCAGCCTAAATGATATTCTGGTTATTTGTTGTTTTCATACAAACAACATCTGTTATTTTTGCAAACACCTTGACCAACAAGCTGCCTAATTAGATATTTAGCACGGCTGCCCAAATCTTTGTAGTCAAATTCAGGTCCCCAAACTTGTGGCAATTTTTGCAAATCCTGGCTGCTCGAGGCCAATGTTTCAAACATTGCTCTCTCGAAACCAACTCAGAGCATTAGGAGGACTCCCCTGGTTTTTTTTGCCTGTTCGCCTTCCCAGGGCAGTTTTGCTTTGTTTTTGATTGCTGAACTGTACAGTATTAATTGGTGTAAGCACACACCTATTGACCAGCAACTTATCTATAAGAATTCAGGAGAGTGCCCTCCCACTTGTTATTCTTTGTACAATTTATTGTGGAAACGGCACCCCATTTGACCAATGTCTACGGACACATTTGCCTATAGTGAAGAGCAAGCTAATAATATTATTTCTCAAGTACTACACCCAAATGACTTTTTGCAGGTTCCAGCAAAAGACCTGCACACGAGAGAATTGGAACAGGTGTCCAAACGTCTGGTGAGACACGAACTCCATTGTACCACTCTAGCAGAGTATTACCAATTAAACAGGATTCCAAGAGGCCTAAGATCTCATTTACAACCTACTCTCTTCCGAGATAACGAAGGGTATTGCAAAAATTTTGAAAGCATCCTTAATAAGTGTTCTCTGGATCTGATTCAATCTTGACAATAGAACATCTACAAATATCTATCACGAAAACTAAACAAGAATTGAATGTGATTGAACAACAACTTTCCGCTACACTCTCTAGTGATGACCCGTCGACACTGAAATCTAAATTGGACAAGACATTAAACGAACATAGGAAACTTCTAGAGAGCCGCAAGCGCACAAAATTCCTCAGGGACGCAGATGACTATCTAAAGAAAAGAGTTTACCAATGGCAATATCAACCCCAGAAATATAACACCTATCCAAGAGTCAATAGGGACTACTCTAGTTCAGGCTCCGAAAGTGACAGAAGCTATCGTTCTTGTGATACTGTTGGAAATTCTGTTGAAAATAATCTGGTTGTTAATATTTCGTCACGTGTTTTATCACCTATAGAGTACACTGTATTACAAAAGGGTTTCTCTTTCTGTCCAACTCCTTATTTTGATGGTTTCAGATTACAACAAGAGCTTCATTCATTTTTTAGGTCTCTTAGGCTTAAAGCACATTTTTCTGGATCAAATATGAACACTTTGATATCTGAATGTGGTCGTATGGCTATTAAACATCTGGGTTTATACAAAAAGAGTCATTTGAGTCCCCCTTGGACAGTGATGGCGAACCTTTTTGAGACAGTGCAGAAAATGCGACTGAAAAATACCTTAGTTACCGCAAAGTGCCGCCGACGTCGGCACGAAGCAGGGAAGTAACGTTGGGAAGCAGGGTCGCACAACAATAAATACGAGGGATGTGACGGCCGCTTAGCCCATGCCTCTGCCATATTTCCACTATACAGTGACCATATAGTGGTAGATAGCAGTGTACACAGGTGCTCAGCAGACAGGTGACTGAATAATACCACAACCCCACGACCACATACCACCACCACATAGTGACTGAATAATACCACAACAATACCACCACCACATAGTGACTGAATAATACCGACACATCTCGCCACCACATTGTGACTGAATAATACCGCCACACCATTACTGAATATAAACCATTACACTTTGCACACATATAAGAGATTACATTTCAGGCACATTTAGTGACTCACATGTGACGTTTCTCCAATGAGTCGTTCACATTCTGGTTTCTTCTCCATCCGGTTCACACCTTCATGCTGATTTCACCCAACCAACTCTCATGCCTGCAGATTTAGACACAAATATATTAGAATCCTCACTTTTCCAGCAACCCCTTACTTGTAATTATATAAGTCCCCTAAGTTAGGTAGGTGTATAGGTCCCCTCAATTAGGCAGGTATATTGATATAGGTCCCCTCAGGCAGATAGGTATATAGATATAGGTCCCCACAGGCAATTAGGCCCCCGGCAGTGTATATGAGATAGTCCTCAGGCAGTATAAGGACAGATAGCTCCCCACAGGCAGTGTACAGACAGATAGCTCCTCACAGGCAGTATACAGACAGATAGCTCCTCACAGGCAGTATACAGACAGATAGCTCCTCACAGGCAGTATACAGACAGATAGCTCCCCACAGGCAGTATACAGACAGATAGCTCCCCACAGGCAGTATACAGATAGATAGCTGTCCACAGGAAGTATACAGATAGCTCCCCAGCAGTATACGATCGTGCTTCCACGCAGTATAGATAGATAGCTCTCCCCACCAGTCAGTATACAGATAGATACCTCTCCCCACCAGCCAGTATACAGATAGATAGATCTCCCCACCAGCCAGTATACAGATAGCTCTCGCCACCATCCAGTATACAGATAGCTCTCGCCACCAGCCAGTATACAGATAGATAGCTCTCCCCACCAGCAGGTATACAGACAGCTTTCCCCACCAGCCAGTATACAGACAACTCTCCCCACCAACCAGTATACAGAAGACTCTCCCCACCAACCAGTATACAGATAACTCTATAAACAGCTCTCCCCCAGCCTGTATATAGCCTGCACTCTCCCCCAGCCTGTATATAGCCTGCGCTCCCCCCAGCCTGTATATAGCCTGCTTGCCCCAGCCTGTATATAGCCTGCTTTCCCCAGCCTGTTTATAGCCTGCACTCTCCCCCAGCCTGCATATAGCCAGCTCCCCCCAGCCTGTATATAGCCTGCACTCTCCCCAAGCCTGTATATAGCCAGCTCTCCCCAAGCCTGTATATAGACAGCTCTCCCCCAGCCTGTATATAGCCTGCTCTCCCCAGCCTGTATATAGCCTGCACTCTCCCCCAGCCTGTATATAGCCAGCTCCCACCAGCCTGTATATAGCCAGCTCTCCCCCCCCCTGTATATAGCCTGCACTCTCCCCAGCCTGTATATAGCCTGCACTCTCTCCCAGCCTGTCTATAGCCTGCGCTCCCCCCCAGCCTGCTCTCCACAGCCTGTATATAGCCAGCTCCCCCCCAGCCTGTATATAGCCTGCACTCTCCCTCAGCCTGTATATAGCCAGCACTCTCCCTCAGCCTGTATATAGCCTGCTCTCCCCCAGCCTGTATATAGCCTACTCTCCCCAGCCTGTATATAGCCAGCTCTCCCCCAGCCTGTATATAGCCAGCTCTCCCCCAGCCTGTATATAGCCAGCTCACCCCCAGACTGTATATAGCCAGCTCCCCCAGCCTGTATATAGATAGGCACCCCAAAGCAGTGTATATATTACATAAGTAAAATAACAACACTAATACTCACCTTACCTCCGTCCCAGCCACGCGCTCCTCTTCTCTTCCCGTGCAAGTACGCTCCTCCGGCAGCTCCTCGGACACACAGCCTATGACGGGCTATGCGCCCGAGGACAGGCAGCGGCACGATGATGTAATTATATCGCGCCGCTGCCCGGCTGAGCGCATGGGTCTGCGCGCACCCTCAAAGCTGAGGGTGTGTGGCGGGTCCCGCTGTGTTTGGCCTGGGGCTGCCGAAGGCCCCAGGACCGATATTGTGACGCAGAGCCCTCCCAGCGCGCTGTCCGGGTCACGGTTCAGAAAGGCAGGTTCGCCACCGCTGCCCTAGGACATATCACCCTATTGAAACCTATATTTCCATAGTACAGAGGGAGATAGATACATACCTCACCGATATTGAGAAAAAGAAGACTTACCTAAATATAACACCTGAGGAATCCTGCGCTTTGAAATCACTTAGAGAGGATAAAACTATTGTACTCAAACCAGCAGACAAAGGGGGTTCCATCGTGATCATGGACAAGTCAGACTACCGCAATGAAGTGCTGAGATGGGGGTCATAGATAAATCCACCCTTTCCTTCTTAAAGGCAGACCATCCGGTCACTCCGGTATTCTATACGTTACCCAAGATCCATAAAAGTATAGATAAGCCCCCGGGTAGACCTATAGTGGCATCGACTGACTCAATATTCTCACCGATCTCTCAATATCTAGAGAAGATACTGAATCCCCTTATACAGAACACACCATCATACTTACAGGATACAGGTCACTTTCTATCAGTATTGAAATCAATAGGTAAAATCTCTGATACTGCCCTTCTGGTTACTTTGGATGTGTGTAGTTTATACAAATCCATAGAACACTTTAAGGGTATTGAGGCCGTAATTACTTTTCTCAGAGATTCTGAAATGGTGGAAAATGAGGTTGCTTTCTGTATAGAATTACTGACATTGGTTTTGGACAACAGCTATTTTATGTTTGAGGATACATTTTACTCACAAATAAAGGGTACAGCTATGGGGTCTAATATGCCCCCCCCTACGCAAATGCCTACATGGCACGATTTGAACAAGAATACATATATCAGAACAATCTATTTTGTCATCATGCCAAGGCGTGGAGAAGGTATGTTGATGATATTTTTTGCATCTGGGAGGGCGATATTGTTTCACTACAACATTTCGTTACCTGGCTAAACACAATAAAACCTGAGGTACAATTTACATGTGAACATAATGCACATCATTTACCCTTCTTAGACACGATGGTCATAAGAAACGAGGACAATACCTTAAGTACGGATCTTTACACTAAACCTACAGACAGGAATAATTTGCTTCATTTTAAGAGTTGCCATCCCTCCCATGTTAAAAAGGAATTACCTAGATCCCAAATGATGAGGGTACAACGCATAGTTTCAGATTCCACTCAAAGACAGACCAGATTAAAAATGATGGAAGACAAATTTTGCAGTAGGGGTTATCCTGACAAGACTCTAGTGGTTGGTCCAACTAACACTAATCTCACAGACTCAAACAAGAACAGGATTCCCTTTGTTAATACCTATCACCCTAGGATGATAGGTATACATAATATTTTAGGAAAACATTGGAACATTCTCAAAAGAGCCTATATCCATCTGGAAGTCTTCCAGAAAACACCTTTGATATGCTCTAAGAGATCACGAAATATCAGAGATATATTGGTAAAGGCTGATATAGGATCACTGAAAAAAAACACTCATTCAGTCCACTTTATCATCACCTAGAAGAGGAACATTTCCGTGTTTACAGTGTTGTCACTGCTCAAGTGTTATCAAGGGCAGCTCTATATCATATCCCAGAACGGGTGAGAAATTTGAGTTGGGCAGCCCTTTTACATGGGACAGCATGTATGTAGTATATGCTCTTAAGTGCCCGTGCGGCTTATTGTACATAGGGGAAACGGTACAACGGATGAAAGACCGCCTCTCCAGTCACAAATCTTCTATTCGATGCAACAAAACTTGGTTGCCATTACCTCATCACTTTCAGGAAGCTGGGCATAACATCTCCCAGCTTCGTTTTCAAATCCTTGAACAGGTTAAGAGACCCCGCAGAGGGGGTAATCATATAAGGCTACTTAAGGAAAGGGAATCATATTGGATTTTTAGATTTGACACACTACAGCCTTTTGGTCTAAATAGGGAATGCGACTTTCTTTTTGCTTAAACCTATATTACATTAACCTTATTCTCTTTTTTTCCCTTTCAGCTACGTTAATACAGAGAATATAATAGGGTGAGATACTACCAGACGTCAGTTCCATATCTCAACACAGTTGTTCCTCTCTCTCGTTTTTCTTTATATTCCCTCTTTCTTTTTTCTCCCTCTTTTTTCCCTCTCTTTTTCCTTTTGTTTCTCCCCTTCTCTTTTTTCCATATACCCATATATTTTTTCTGCTTTGCCTGTTTTTTATCTTATTTCACATACTACTTATTTTATATCTTATAATTTATTTCCCCCTTTTTTTCCTTATTATGTCCCTCTATTTTAAGATATACTTTAAGTTATTTCTCCTGCTGTATCTATTCTTCATTGTCTATCCTCCGTTTTACGTCTCTTCTGCTTATTTCTTCTGTTTACATACACTCTATATCTTTCACACACGCGCGACGCTACTGCGCATGCGTGAATTCTCTGCTCTAAACTACATCTCCCATCTCCCTTTGCACGGGAAGTGACGTTACGGGATGTCCGGACTTCCGGTTTCGCCGGCATTTGCTGCACGGAACGCTATATATTCAGACTCCTTCCCTCTTCTTGCCAGACTGGCTCCTTGCTTCATTGGACTACGGCCCTTGTTCATTATACACAGATTCTACACTCTGGTAAGTCATTATATGGAGGGTATAATAGGGCCTAGTATCATAATATATACCATATACCAAACATGTACTTCATGGAATATACGTTGTTTGTTATATTGACTCCTAATAGTATACTTTCCATTTTCTCTTTGCCCCTATATATATTAATATTTATGGGTTTCTACCAGTATGTATCTACAATGATTGTACGTTACATAGAGTCCACTTCAAATCTTGTTTTTCCTAAATATGGATACTTTATTCCCTGGTTTTGTATATATGTATATATTTGTGTATTGTTCATATCTCTGTAGATATTATTTGTAAACTTTTTTCATGTATATAAACTTATGCCTATTTTCTTTGTTTCACAGTGACTGTTTTGATAAAGGTCCTGCATGACCGAAAGGTTAACCATAGTCACGTTATTTTATAACTGCACAATTTGGAGCCTGTGAATTATAAATAAATATTTCCTTTTTTTGGCAATTATCTCTGTGTGCGGTCGATTGACTTTTTTTACTGTACATGGTGCAAGCACACACCTATTGACCAGCACCTTATCTATAAGAAATCAGGAGAGTGCCCTCCCATTTGCTATTCTCAGTATTAATTGGTGGGCATTTCCCTCACAATAACGCACCTCAAAAAGCATGGTCTGAAGCACAAAGCCAAATGTGAACACTTACAATACCACAAGGTGGGGAGTTTGCGCCCTAGAAGTGTTTGATTAGTTACTAAAACCAATATGTTTGGGCGTACGTCTGACTGTTTAAACTGCATTCATGGCATACAATCCAAGTTTACACAGCCTTCCAACCCTGACTCTCAAGAAGTGGATAAACAGGAGCTCTGTTGTTGCTCAGTAATATGCCTTAGGAAATGCATACTGGTGCATGCCACACATGTAGCAGATGAACAATGATTTTCGATTCTATATTCACCTGTTCAAAACCTGTGTGCCTAATTTGGGATCTTCTTTATTTTTTTCTCTGTGCACATACCCTCTACTATTTGCAGAGCCAAGACCTGTTCCCCCTCTGGCAACTGACCAGCCTGATGTTGAAGCCACCTCCAATGTCAGAGAAGATGGGTGTACGCGCTCAACGCCACCACCTGAATCCCACACCAATTCCGCACTGAGGTTAATTGAAGCCCTGATTGCCCATCTGTGCGGTGAAGAACCAAGGAGTAGCAGCCGGGTGGCCACGGAGGAAGCAAAGATGGTGCATGAGATCTATCCAGAGCTCCCGCCCACAGGAATGTACTAGGTTAGTGGATGCCAGTACAATGATATCCCTGGAAGCAACACCCAGGGATTCGTGGTTTGGGCTAGATTTGGAGACTGTGAGTGAGCCAGGGTCACCTGGCTACAGTCATCCGCAGTCTTTACCACTTCCATCTTCTCCTTCTGTATCAGCCATGTTTCTTTTGGGTGTGAAGGAGGAGATGAGCCAGTCATCAGGGGCTGTAACTGAGGTTCCTCCACTCATGGCAACCAGGTCCAGGAAGGGACTAAAAAGCAGGGCCAAGACTGCGGACACCCGAGCACAGAGCCGTGATTGCAAGACATGAGGCCTCCAACATGTTCTACCAGAAAGCATGGTGGTCCTTTTATTTTTTCTTCTTTAAAGTAGCATCTTTTTGACACCCAGAGTGGGTTTGCTTATGTTTTGCCGAAAGTCAGGCATTCTTAGTTACAGTGTAGGGCCCAATCTGAACTGAGGTCACCTTGTTGTGGTTGATGGACTCGTACAGTTTGTCCAAAAACTGGGCGCTTAGAACTTCTCATTTTTAAGTATAGCCAATGTGCACCAAATCCATTTTATACTCGGGCTTGGCTTCCCCTGGCCTGTCTCTTCTTGCCTTGGTTCAGACCCTAAGTTAGCAGCAACAGTATTTTGTTGGCCTTGGTAAACCACTTCCAGTTCATCTTGGATTTTAAGTCTTGCTTGCCAACCATCAAACATGTTAATTTTTTAACTATTTCAGGGGCCACAAAACAACATCTTATTGCTACCAAGTTAGCTGCAAATGAGTTTTGGAACATTAGTCAAGTGCTGATAAAGTGTCTATTTTGTCAAAACCGAGTTGCACAACTGCAAAATCAAGTTGTTAACAAGTAAACTGACATAATTAACGTCTGATCGCTTTGATTGTGTGGACTTTCTAAATTGGAACCAAACTTTTGTTCCTGACAAGTGTTAACGGTCAGCTGGAGTTAGAGACGATGTAATGTAAAGGTTCAACATCATTTTAAATAAAGTCTGGATGCATAACTATGTGCTCGTGCCACCCGTATAAATGACCCCAAGCAGCATAACTTGGTGTCACTGGCCTTGGAAAATAATGTAATATCTCCCATTGTTGTCTTCGAGCAACAAAGGCAGTATTAAAGATTTCTTCACTAACTTTGGTTATTTGTGCTTTGGTCAAAAATACATGTGTGACTGCTTCTGGTAACGACCGTTTTTGGGTTTGATAGCTACATTCTTCACTTCCAAGTTTAAAACAATAAAAACTCCAACAATCTTGTCAGTTAGATCACGAGGGTAAAGGTCGCGTCTCTATGGCTCCTGGCAGATACTAGCAAATGTGGCCCATTGGGGAACCACTTATGTTCCAATGAGCTGCATAGATTCGAATTAGTTAAACCAAAGTCTCTGGTCTTTTTAGTTTGAAATTAAAGTGGCCACAGGTTTAGGTGTGGGCCCCAATCCATTTTACGGCCTAGTCATGGTGACTTTTCATCATATTTTCTCGAGTGTGGATGTTGGTACAGCCACAGAAGTTGTTTGTTAGCAAAATGTGTATTTGGAGATGGTTCCTGTTCCAAAGTTCCTTTGCATGCAACCCTTCCCTGGCAAATTTCAAACAGTTGGTCTCTCTTCAGAGTTTACTTTCATGTGGTTGATAATATCCTAGCTGGTTCTGCTCTTAACGTTTGCGATTTTTCATGGTTCAGACTTTCAAATGCACCTCAAAAAGCTAGGTTTCCGGCACCTGCCATTCAGTTAATGTGGCAAAGATCTTTTATCTTGACTGTGCCTACATCACTCACAATAGGAAAAATTTGCAGAACTAAATAGACAATCCGCACAAGCAATGAGAATGTTTGTATCTCCTGAACCACCGCAGCACCACACATCACATGACATAGAGACATCTGGCACACCGGGCTAAATCTTAAAGTGAATAATTTAGAGCAGCAAGAGACCGAACCAAATCCTTTTCAGCTCGTGGGGAAATTTAACAACGGTTCCCCACACACATCCAGAATTGAGACTTAGAGGACTGATTGGCCCATTTGCTTTGATGTAGCCATATGGAACAGAGGATGAGTGACTGTGGTCAATGCCCGAGAATACAAAACACAATCAGTGGTGTCCTGTGCTCCATACTTGACACACATTAAAGGATAACACATGCGCTTGTATAACACAAGCCTCGGAATGAACTAGCAAACTTTATCAGAAAGGTGCATCCAACGGATTTTGACGTATGGACGTTACCAAACATCAATCACTTTAAGATAACACACAACTTATGTCGTTAGTCAACATTCTGTATTTCATAGGCCTTTGGACATAGTAATTTAAATTTTGGGAACAGAGGCATACAGATTTGGCTCAACTCTACTTTCAATGGTCTTTTTATGGGAGAAAGCAAAATTACCCCTCCAAAAATTCACAATGGCCAAAACAAGGAATGGTAGGTGTAACCTCACAGGAACTAACACTTTACATATTTACCTTGAAAATATTGAACGCTAATTTTAAAGAGAACCTGTCACATAGATTATGCCCCCCTTGCTGAGGGCAGTACAAGCTAGTGTCAGACCTGCTGTTTCCAGCGCTGTGTCCCTTATTCTGTAAGATGCTGCAGTTTTGTGTATTTAATGCTGAAATCTGCAGTTTTCAGTCAGAAAAGTCATTCAAAGAGTCAGTTTTTTTCAAACCTCGCCCATCTGAGGCTAGCCCCGCCCACCTCAACTGATAAACCTATTACTTTGAATAGGTAGAAACATGTGAATAACTGTCCGGTGGGCGGGGCTAGCCTTTGGTGGGCGGGGCTAACACCTGCTCATGAATTTGATTTGAGCATTAAATACTCTAAAACTACAGCATCTCACAGAATAAGGGACACAGCACTGGAAACAGCAGGTCTGTCACTAGCTTGTGCTGCCCTCAGCAAGAGGGGCATAATCTATGTGACAGGTTTTCTTTAAGGAGCACAATAGTTGACATAGTACTAAATACTTTTCATTCCAATTACACAACTCAGCCTGTGGGGGCTTTTAGGAAAGGCTTTTACAGATGCACTTGAACTTGGAGCCTTTGTCAGCAAAGACCAAGTATTCCTGTGCTGTAAAGCACTCTTAAATCATGAATCAGCTCAAGTCCCACCTGTTTTGGCCCCGAATGCACTGACAATAATGATATCACCTTGCAAATGCACTACAAATGATATCACCCTGTGCAGAATGCACTGACCGTAATGATATCACCTGTGCAGAATGCACTGACCAATAATGATATCACCAGTGCAGAATGCACTGACAATAATGATATCACCTGTGCAAAATGCACTTACAATAATAAATATCACCTGTGCAAATGCACTGACAATAAGATATCACCTGTGCAGAATGCACTGACAATAATAATATCACCTGTGCAAAAAGCACCGACCATCATTAATATCACCTTGCAGAATGCACGACTATAATGATACACCTGTGCAGAATGCACTTAGGCCCGTTCACACGGCTTATTTTGCCGCGGATTGGCACCTACTCCGCGCCGGATTTGTGCTGGCAGTACGGCGCCAATCCGTCGGAGTCATTACGAAAATCCACTGCTCTCATAGAGAACAGTGGATTCCGTCGCTCCTCTCTGCTCGGCGAATCCGCCGCGGGGGAGAAAGTGACATGCACATATTTACGGCGCGTACGCGCCGTAGATAATGCATTGTCTATGGGGCCGGGGAGCGGCGCCCCCGCCGCGCTCCGGCCCTGCCCCTTATTCACGGCGGATTTGTGAGCGCAATACGGCTCACAAATCCGTCGGGAATAAGCCGTGTTAACACGGCCTTACAATAATGATATCACCTGTGTAATGCTGAGGAAAGCCTGAAAACTTGACCTGTTGGTGGGTCTTGAGGACTGGAGTTGAGAAACACTGATCTAAATGCTGTTAAAGCAGCTCAGGCAAGATGGCTGCCCCTATAATCACACACAAACAGAATTAAAAAAAAAAATCTAGAACCTTAAAATAAAAACTGCTAAGAAGTAAATATGTATTATCTGGTTTTCATTTGTTTTTGTTTTTTTTTACGATTCCCTTTAGCACATGACTGTAGAATGAAAGGATGAGGTTTTTTTAGATCTAATTATATCAGTGGTACATCAAGCTAAGTAACCTATCCCGACTGACAATAAAACTAAGGGAGTGGAAATGCATGGTGAATCAACATTGCTATTTACTAACCTTTTCCAGGTGACAGTTCACTGGGGCAATAAAGCTGACTAAATACCAAATAAAACTAAATACCAAAAAATATTATGTAGCAATAATGTTTATTTGCAGGTCATATCTAATTTTATTGTTCCTCTTATGAAAGAGGCAGCTCAGCTCATGTCCTGTGTGTTCCTTGCATTTGAGGTACCGTATTTTTTGGACTATAAGACGCACCGGACCATTAGACACACACAGGTTTTAGAAGAGGAAAATACGGAAAAAAGAATTTGAAGCAAATATAATACTTACTCCGCCTAGGGTACTTGACCAATAGGGGGCAGTGTGCCGTGTCCTATATACAGCAGTACTGTTGTATTGCTGTACATAGAATTTTAATTTATTCATGCATTACCTATTATACTCTGCCATAGGCAGGGTATAATAGGTGTATATACACTCATCGGCCACTTTATTAGGTACACCATGCTAGTAACGGTTGGACCCCCTTTTGCCTTCAGAACTGCCTCAATTCTTCGGGGCCCTAGATTCAACAAGGTGTTGCAACGATGCTCAATTGGTACCAAGGGCCCAAAGAGTCCAAGAAAATATTCCCCACACCATAACACCACCACCACCAGCCTGAACCGTTGATACAAGGGAGGATGGATCCATGCTTTCATGTTGTTTGACGCCAAATTCTGACCCTACCATCCGAATGTCGCAGCAAAAATCGAGACTCATCAGACCAGGCAACGTTTTTCCCCAAACTTCTACTGTCCAATTTCATGAGCTTGGGCAAATTGGAGCCTCATTTTCCTTTTTCTTAGCTGAAAGGAGTGGCACCCGTGTGGTCTTCTGCTGCTGTAGCCCATCTGCCTCAAAGTTGGCCGTACTGTGGGGTTCAGAGATGCTCTTCTGCCTACCTTGGTTGTAACGGGTGGCTATTTGAGTCACTGTTGCCTTTCTATCACTCGAACCAGTCTGCCCATTCTCCTTTGACCTCTGGCATCAACAAGGCATTTTCCGCCCCCAGGACTGCCGCTCACTGGATGTTTTTTCTTTTTCGGACCATTCTCTGTAAACCCTAAGATGGTTGTGCGTGAAAATCCCAGGAGATCAGCAGTTTCTTGAAATACTCAGACCAGCCCTTCTGGCACCAACAACCATGCCACATTTTAAAGGCACTCAAATCACCTTTCTTCCCCATACTGATGCTCGGTTTTGAACTGCAGGAGATTGTCTTTGACCATGTCTACATCCTAAATGCACTGAGTTGCTGCCATGTGATTGGCTGATTAGAAATTAAGTGTTAACGAGCAGTTGGACAGGTGTACCTAATAAAGTGGCCGGTGAGTGTACATAGCAGCTTCAGAAGCCTGCATGAGGCTTCCTGCTGCCATGGCAACCGAACCCCCTGCAATTACATTGCGGGGGGGTGGGGGTGATCAGACGGAGGAGCGGTGCAGATCACCGCAGCGTCTAAAAAATTAACAGCAGGCACGGAGCCGACTCCATCCCTGCTGTTAGCGGTGGCTGTTGGCTGTACTGATCACAGCTTTCTCTCGGGCTGGCAGGAACCTAGAGAGGAGCGATGCTGCGGGAAGCCGGCAGCGGGGCTTAACCCCTTAACCCCTTAAGCCCCAGGCCTGAAAAGGAGTTCATGACAAGAAATTTTTTTTAGTTTTTGCCTCCTTGTGTTTCAACAGTTGTAACTTCTTATTTTTTCAATGACCAGTTGTATGAGGCCTCATTTTAAATCGAACAAGTTGTACTTTACAGGGGAGTAGTTTAAGTTCACTTAGAAATAATTGCAGAAATTTTTTTTTATTTATTTTTTAAAATGTTTTGTTCTTTTAATATTTTTTATACCATTCACATTTCACACTTAAGAACTTGTTAGATTAATTCTACTGGTTATTACGGTCATGTGGAGACCTAATATTTTGGGAGGGTTTTTTTGTGTGTGTAATATATGCACAATTATTTTTTTTTTAAATATTTATTTTTATTTTATTATTTATTTTTGTATCCATTTTTTTTACACTTTTTATGTATTTTACTATTTTTTTTTAATCCCATGAAGGGAGAACTGTTTTTACACTTAGTAATGTATTAGCATATTCATATATGCTAATACATTATAATCTGTGTCAGTCTAACACAGGCAGTGATCAGGACAGCACACAGTGTGTCCTGGTCACTGGCTTATTACACAGACAGCTCTGGGGCTACTCTAGGTCCCCAGGGCTAACTGTGCAGCCGTTCACCGGGCTCTGTCAGGTCACTGGGTGTTCCGATCACCCGACAGAGCAGGGAAAACCTTTGATTGCGCTGCGGTGACGATCCGCCACAATCAAAGGGTTAAAGCACCGGGGTTCGGGGGTTTCCCCTGCATCCCGTTGCTTGCAGGAGATGCTCTGGGATCAGGGCTGTGTAGTAAAGCCCCCATCCTAGAGCTGCTGCGGCGCCTGGGTGCCGCATACCCCGATGTCTACAGCGACGCCAAAAGACGTCACTGTAGACGAACAACCCGATGTCAAAAGTTGGTGGGCGGTCGTTAAGGGGTTAAGCACTGCCGGCAGCTTCCCGTAGCATCGCTCCTCCTCACCCTCCTGCCAGCCCGAGAGAGCACATTTGGACTATAAGATACACCCTCATTTGCCCCCCCAAATTTGGGGGGAAAAAGTCTATCTACTCTGAAAAATACGGTATATGGAGAATGAGTTTCACATAACCATAGTATGCCAGAGTCATAGTTTTTACACATTCTTCAGTATTACTCATAGGGATAGAGAACCGGAAGCCAGGGGCGTTTGAGAATGTCCCGTGTGGAATCCTATCGCAGGATACTTCACAGAACGTATTGGTGTCCAACCCGAATCCAAAGATGTGATCCATAAATTCCACCTCAGTGCTTCTGGTGTAGTAATGATTTAGGCTTTTGCAGGTGCAGGTGGACGATGCAATAAAGTGTACAACTTTTGTCACAAAATCCAAAGACTTATATCCAGGTTCTTTGATAATAATGTTCTACTAAGGCCCGGCTCACGTCTGTGCAAGAGGTTCCATTTGAAATCTCTGTCGCTGAAGTGAAAAACTGGAGCCACTGGATCCATTCACTATGGACACAGCAGCCTGTACTATTTTTTCCGTCTTAACTACGGACACCAAAGCGGCAACTCAATGGGCCCATTGGAATTAATAGGGTCCGTCAGCGCAGATGTGAACCAGTGATGAACCAGAACACATTAAAAGTCTTACCATATTTTTATTGTTTTTTTTTACTGGCAGGATGTACTAGGAGTACAAACATTGCAGTTACAGAGACCTTAAAAAGGCCCCCGGCTGCCGTTACAAGTACAACTACACCCCACAATCGCAATGTGGGGGGGGAGAGCGATTGGGGGCTGCAATGGACCACAGCATCTAAGTGGTTAGCCGGGACAAATAGCTAGAAGCCATTGTTGGCTATATCTATATCCATACCTCCTTAGCGCAGTTTGGATATAACTGTATGTCCATTAGTGCTAAGGGATTAAAGGCTGCATGGATTCATGTAGATTACAAATGGAGATCGCCTGACCTTTCTCTAGCTATAGTGTTCCAGAAAATGGACACGGTTATGCTCCTCAGACCGATAAACTCTATTATGGCTGATTACAGAGACCATTTTGAGAAGGTCTGGATACTATGCACTTGTTCTGCAGATTGTAAATCCTCACTCCCTCCGGACCAGTGTATTGGTTATGTAGTGATATTATTGTATTTGTTTTGGTCATATGCATACTTGCCAACTTTTGGAAGTGGCCTTCAGGGAGATTTTGAATAGCAGCTTGCCACTTTGATGGTTTGAGTGGGCCACACCCATTTTTACATAAAGCCACACCCCCTTGTCACATCTGTGTAACAGCTTTGGAGGAAAGCTGATAAGGGTTGTGGTATCCTTCAGCTTTACTGGACGTTGGATCTCCTAACCGGCATCCAAGCTGGGTAACAGCACATCAATCGGCTTTCCTTCACAGCCGATATACAATGTTGTCCCTAGGCACCAAGTGATGTCAGAGCATCATCTCATGATGCTTTACCCTGGCACTACTATTTAAAGAGCAACCTACAGCCAGTAAAAAAAAATACTCAGATGTATAAAGTGGTTTAGCTGCCATATAGGCTTCGGCTAAAACTGACCAAACACTGTCAACTTGTGACTATGTTTGGCCCCTCTTCCGCCATATATGCTGCATTAGTGTATATAGTGTGCAGTGCATTTTTGGAGCGTTTTTCTGCATGGTTTTTGCCATGGCAATTAATTAGTATGGGTGGAAACCTCGTCCAAAACCTTGTCAAAAACCTCATTAAAACCTGATCAGAAGAAGCGCGTTTCAGACGAGGTTTTGATGCTGTTTTGGGCGCTGAAAAATTAGCATCCAGTGTCCAAATAAGCCGTGAGGACATACCCTAATAGGCTGCCCAAGAGTGTATTCTATAAGGTACCAGTACTTGATATGGTCCCTTACAAATAAAATACCTGCACTGGCCTTCTGACAGTAAAACCGCCCCTGCTGGTGGTTTACCAGATTGGTGGCAAACCTACTATAGCAGGAGATTTACCAACTCTTCAGGGAGACCAGGAGGACGCCCCCTTTTCAGGGAGTCTACCTGACGATCAGGGGGAGTTGGTAAATAGGGTCTTATGTATTTCAATCCCTTTTGAATGTACAGTGCCCTGGACTAACAGAGCTTTAACCCCTATGTGCACCATTATGTATCTGTACATCATGTTATGGCTGCACAGGCACAGTAGCTGAGAAAGTTCGGCAGTGATTGACAGCCAGACCCTGAAGTAGCTGTCGGGATTGGAGAATCCTGGTCATCTAACCTCTTAGTTGCTGCAGTTAATTCTGACAGCTGCATCTAAGCGAGTTGATAGAGGAAGGAGAACTCCCCCGTCACACATTGAAACCCTGTAAACGAGATTCTGCCGGTGGCTGTATATTGCAGTGGCAACTGAGAGCCTAACAAAGGCCCCCATTCTTGCCAGAGGCACAGTCTTGAAGGTTACCTTTCAGTTTTAGGCTATGTTCACACGGCTTAACTGCGGGATGTAATTACGCCCCGCAATTACGCCGTGTGGCCGGAGGCGGGACGGGGGCGGGAGCGGGGGGTGGCACCTCGCCGGCCCATAGACATGCATTACCAGCGGCGCGTATACGCCGCTAGTAATTCACATGTCACTTATCTCCCCCCGCGGCATATTTGCCGAGCAGGGAGAGGAGACGTGCGTAATCCATAGTTCTCTATGAGAACTGTGGATTACCATAATGACTGGAACGTTTTCAGCCCGTAATTTGCGCACTCCGAAATACGGCCCATTTTAAGCCGTGTGAACATGGCCTTACACTGATAGGCAATAATGCTTCAGTATAACGAGTGTATCAAAGCATTCTACAAGTGATCAAAGGATCGCACTATAAACCCCCCCAAACTTAGAAATTTAGTTAAAGGGAAGAAACACCCGACTGAAGGTGGTAAGTGCCTTGTAAAATAACTGAAATTTTTCCAACACTCTGTGAAATATTAAAACTTGTGACTTTTATTCATTTCATACGATTTAAAATGTAAAAACAACAGAGCCCTAAAAAAGCGCACACATCTGTTACACTTTTCGAGCCTTTTAGTGGACTCTTAGATGTAGCATGTCTAAAAGTCTACTAAGAGATGCGAAACGCGTAACAGATGTGTGCGCTTTTTTAGGGCTCTGTTGTTTTTACTTTTTAAATCGTATGAAATGAATAAAAATCACAAGTTTTAATATTTCACTGAATGCTGGAATGCTCACATATATATGGTACTGTTATGTTTGTAACAAGCCAAATAATAACACCAACATGTTTTTACAACTGCATTGTGTATGCAAAAATAAAGGTAAACAGTGGCATGTCTGCTTTTTTCCCAACTTTAAACCCAAAAAATAATGAAATGTAATCAACAAGTTCCATATACCTCAAAATGGTTCCAATGAAAACTACATCTTTTCCTATATAAAACAAGTTCACCTATGGCTACATCAATGGAACAATAATGACATGTATGAAAACTGTCTAGGTCTAAGACTTTCTTTGTTGCCCATAGCAACCAGTCAGAGCGCCTGTTTCATTTTTTCAGAGCACTATATGAAATGAAAGGGGAGCTCTGAATGGTTAGACCAAGACAGTTTTCAAACATGTGGCCCTAAGAGTATAAATATGGCAACATAAAATATATTTTTTTGTGCACTTTAACTATGAAAAAGTATTAAAACATAAAAATCTACAAACATTTGTTAACTCTGTAACTGAACTGAAAAGTAAAAATATAACAACTGGTGGCAAAATTGCTGTGTTTTTTTCTATTCCTTCCCAGAAAGAGTTATTAAAAGTTAATCAACAAGTTGTATCTATCCCAAAATGGTGCCATTATAAAATTAACCTGCAAAACACAAGCCCTCATATAGCGACATCAACAGAAAAATAAAGTTATGATTTTAGGAAGGGGCTTTTGCCGCTTTGCCTCTCTCCGGCCTCAGAGAAAGGGGAGATGGCCCCACTTGTGCAGTTCACTCTCATCCTTTTAAATGGGTGTTCTCAATATAGCTGAGTGAGTGTGCTTGGGTATACTTGGAACTCCCATTAACATAAACGGGTGACAGTTGCACAAGCATGGCTCTCTCCCCCGTTCTCTGAGGCCGGCTATGAGCTGAAGGGATTTTGTAAAGTTGCAAAACCCCTTTATGGCCAAAATAGGCTTGGACCCAGGGCTGTCTTAATTAGGCACAATAGGCAGTTGCCTCATGGCCCCAGGAGTATAAAGGCCCAAAGGTATCAGGGTATTTGCAGGGAATTAAACGCTTCCCTGCCAATTAGTCTTGTAGACGGGGCTTTAGGCTGTGAGGGGCAGTTAGCGGTGGGCCGGTGAATCTTCGCCGGCGCCAATACACTGATGCCAGAGGCCAAGTGTTACCCGCCCATAATTTAAGAACTATCATAAGAACTAATAAGTTTATAGAACTGTGAATTACCGTAATGAATGGGCCGTTTTCGGCCCGTAATTGGCGCACTTCGGCGCGTAATTACGGACCGAAATACGGCCCATTTTAAGCCGTGTGAACATGGCCTAAAGGCCCAAAGGTAGTCGGAGGTATGTCCCGGGAATCCTCATAAAGCCATAGGCTCGTTGCCCTGCCAGTTAGTTTTGTAGACTGCTTTAGACTGTGAAAGGTGCACTTTATTTTTACTATGTTCCAATTTAAGCGGCCTGGTGTGATATCTTGCATTTGGCAAGGGCGCAATACACTGCTTTGCCCAGAGGCCTTTAATGCTGTTATCCTGGACCATAAGGGTTTAAGTAAATTATAATAAGAAAAATGTTAACTTCAGTTTTCATATCAGTTTGTAATTGCCTGCTGCTAACATATGTTACAGGTTAAAAAATGACCTTTCGCTATTATTTTAGATGAGACAATCTTGACTTCTCTTTGTTTCTCCATTTAATATTTGATTTTTCAATGGATTGTTCCTCTGTTTTTATTACTTTACATTCCTGCTTTATTACTGATTCCATTTCTTATGCTTCTACTGTATATATAACAGTGTATGTACATTGGCGTTCTCCTTGTATATATCATAACTTTTAAAGCTTGTCTTTCAATATATCCTGTTTAAAGCATAATCCTAGTGATGGAGACGTGGACTGTCAGCCATGCTTCCTGACTGCATCCTTATAAACACAGTGAGTTATATTCCAGGACTTTTGCCAGCATATTTATGGATCCCTCATAGGACGATGAGGGGGTAGTGTTTATAACAAGGAGTCAGTTAGTCTTACTAAAGTAGTAAGAAATGTAAACATGATCTAGGCCTGACAATGTGTGCAAGTGTCAAACAAGGTGGGAGAAAGGAGAAATAAGTAATACAATGTTGGCAGCAGAACAAGTTGGTTATAATAATGTAGCTTTTAATGTCTCTCTCTTAAGGGAAAAAATGTCACCACACAGGACAGTTGTCTCATATTGTAAAGGGAAGACAAGAGCAAGGGTGACTTGTTCCTTATTTTTTTCTGGACAACTGAGCTGAAAATCACAGACAGTTAAATTTTTTTATGAATACATACCCCAACCCTATATATAGGCCAAGCCCTCAATGTACTTGACCTTAGGCTCTAAAGGCAGTGTACATGACCCCTCCATCAGGGCCACTTTAACACATTGGTGAGCCCAATGCAATGGTGTTATGGTTGGGCCCCTCCGCTCCCTGAAAAGAGAAAAAAAACTGTCAAGGAACTGTCAGGGTCACACACACAGAGACACAGACAAGTGAGGCCCTGACACTGGTCCCAGCCTCTGTTCCTGCCTTTTGGGAAACCCGACTCCTTAATAGGTCGGCCCCAACCAGATGACTGATAACTGCTCTGAGCCAAGTGAGAACACAGACAGAGACAAACAAACACAGAACAAGCAAGCGTAGTCGGGCAGGCCAAGTTAGCAACAAACGGGCAGTGTAGTACAAAATTGTGAGACAAAGAATAACCAGGATCCAAGCAGAAGTCAGAATAGCACAGAAAGTCCAAAGAGAGTAAAGAGAGTAAGGCCGTGTTCACACGGCTTACTCCAGACGGAATTGCGACCCGGATTGCGCTCGCAGTTCCGTCTTGAATAAGGGGCGGGTGCGGGGGCGCGGCCCGCCGGCCCCATAGACTGCCATTATCCACGGCGCGTATTGTGCCTGGATAATGTGCAGGTGACTTTCTCCCCGCCCGGCGGATTCGCCGAGCGGGAAGGAGCGACGGAATCCACTGTTCTCTATTAGAACAATGGATTACCGTAATTACTCCGACGGATTGGCGCCGTACTGCAGCGCAAATCCGGCGCGGAGTACGGCGCCAATCCGTGCCCAAATAAGCCGTGTGAACACGGCCTAAAGGCAAACTACAGGGATAGGAACCAATATAGCATGCACAGGTGACAGGTAAAGGCATCCTTAAATAGGGAACCAGCGAGCAAAGAACAGAGGTGATTGGTGGAAAGAACACAAAAACAGATAGGGAAACAAGACTGTCAATCAAGAGGAACACAGATTAACTGAAAAGGTGCTAGAGGATTCCTGGCCACGGGCATTGGCCAGGAATCAATTAACATACAGGGGAAGAAGACTTAATTCACACTAGTGAATACAAATCCAAACATCATGTAAGAAACCAGGGCTTACGACGCAACGACCGTAGCCGGCGACCCAAGCTCAAAGTAGGGGGTCTGTCGGGCACAATCATGACAGTACCCCTCCCCTTAGGAGGGGCCATCGGACTCTCAACAGACCCTCTTGGTTTAGTATGATGGGCTTGATAAATTTTTCCCTTTAAAGGCTTGGGAGCACATTTTGCTAATGGGACTTGAAAACAGAGGTATTTTGGTCTGGGTCGGCAGTTTTTATTGATTTGTTTTAGTTGGGCGTTTATGACTCCTAGCCCAGATTGTGTACAGTTGGTCAACAGCAGATTCTATCTTTGTTTCACAACCTACAGTGGCGGAATACCTGAGGTGGAAATCATTGTCACAGCAAAAGGGGGACAGCTCGGAAGAAGCAGAACTCTGTGAGCTAGTAGTCGATGATACTAAATCTGAAGTCAAAGTGGTGACAACTACTCCTGGAGAAAGAATATTTTCAGGTTCCTTAATAGACAGATGTATAGATTCTCGCTCCGGGGCAGACAAGTTGAGCTTTGCCCCCGAAGTGAGGTCTGTAGTGTAATCATCAGGCCGGTGTGGAGGCAGATGTTCCGCAACGTCCCCATCAAAGATGTCAGAATTACATTCTGAAATATTGTGAGTATTAATTACCGCACACACCAAGGGATAAACCACCTTCGAATGAGCACCACATGAGTCACCCTATTTGATCAGCTCGGTGGTTTTCCAGTCGAACACAGGATTATGGAGGCAGAGCCAGGGGAATCCAAGAATAATATCCACAGAAAGTTTCCCTGAAACCCAAAACGGAGAACACAAAGGAACAAGTTCCAAACCCGAAGCTTTAGCAACAACCCTACTGATCAAATTAGCAGCAGCACCCGAGTCAATCATGGCACGACAAGCAAAAGTCTTGGAACTAGAAACCAAGGTTACGGGCAAAATAAACTTTTTGTGTGAGTTAATAGGTACCTGTACATCCGAGTTACCTTACGGGAAATTGCGCAGACGGTCAGTGTTACCTTGGGGTGACTTGGGCCTAATAGGACAGTCTCCCAAGAAATGTTCAGGCTTCCCACAATAAAGGCACAAGGCGTTCTCCAACCGGTGTCTCCTCCTGGTGGCAGCAGATGTAAAACCCAACACCATGGGAGGTATAAAGAAGGTATACTTTTGCCAGAAAGCCTGACTTAAAGGGGATTTGCCAAGACGCACTTACCTAGCTCCTGTCAGCCCGATTTGTATACATCCTGCTTTTGTGCTGAGTCATGAAGCTGCAGGAGAGAGAGGGTGGGGGCGAGTGAGGAGTGAGGAATCCAAGGGAGCGTATCAAAACTTAAGTGAAATAATAAACAGTACAAGAGTGGATTTTCAATACAGCAAGACAGCCTCAGACTGCACTCTCTACCCGGTGCCTTAAAAGCTCATTCATTTTGCCTGTCATCAGATAAGAAGTGATTCACGCAAGCGCGGCCTGTCAGCTCCTGAGTCGTGACTAGGGAAAGCATTGAGGTAACTAAGGAGGATTGAGAAATGCTGTAGCTCTCAGAGTTTTCACTTTTTGTAATCACATATATTTAGAAAAGTGATTAAATACCCATTTTGGAGGTTCCCACGTCAACATTACATGGTGGCAAAATCCCTTTAAGCTGAACAATCAAACAGCCTTGCTTTTCCCTCCACCTTTCCCTTAGTCTTCTGTCAATAGTCACGGCTAAAGTCATAAAGTCACTCAGGGACTCGGGGGTTGGATGGATGACTATATCATCCTTTATGGCATCATACAGCCCTTGTCTGAAAAGGGTCTTCAAAGGTTGGTCTGACAGAACTCAGAACAGTAGTCTTCGCTGAGTGGTGACCCTGCTGAATAGATAACAAATGAGTCTCTGCCCATGCCACACGGTTGGGATTATCATAAACCTGTCCTAAAGCCAGATAAAATCTGTCCGCTGATCTCCACTCAGGGGCTTCACGGGGTATAGCTAATGCCCAATCCTGAGGTGGACCCTGGAGGAGGGACACGACCACTGTTACCTTTTCAGCCTCGGTGGGGAAATAGTTAAAGCGAAAAAATAAACAACAGGATTCTCTGAAGGTACGAAATCTGTCAGGATTTCTATCAAATTGATCTGGCAAAAGCGTATTCGATCTACGGTTGGGCCGATCCAGGTGTCGGGGTTGTTATGGCATCCAGACGCTGTGAGATTTGATATGTGAGCCCAGCCATGCCCTGAAAGTGCGTTGTCAACTCGTCCAGCTGGTCAGTGACTGACAAGTCGGTGCTCATAATGAACCACCGGGGGAGGTGCCTGGAATAAGGGCCTGCTATAATGTCAAGGAACTGTCGGGACACACACAGAGACACAGACAAGTGATGCCCTGACACTGGTCCCAGCCTCTGTCCCTGCCTTTTGGGGAACCCGACTTCTTAATAGGTCGGCCCCAACCAAATGACTCATAACTGCTCTAAGCCAAGTGAGAACACAGAGACATACCATACACAGAACAAGCAAGCGTAGTCGGGCAGGCCAAGTTAGCAACAAACGGGCAGCGTAGTACAAAATCGTGAGACAAAGAATAACCGGGATCCAAGCAGAAGTCAGAATAGCACAGGAAGTCCAAAGAGAGTAAGGTGAACTACGTGGATAGGAACCAATATAGCAGGCACAGCTGACAGGTAAAGGCATCCTTAAATAGGGAACCAGCGAACATAGAACAGAGGTGATTGGTGGAAAGAACATAACACCAGATAGGGAAACACGACTGTCACTCAAGAGGAACACCGCTTAACTGAAAAGGTGCTGGAGGCATACTGGCCCCGGGCGTTGGCCAGGAATCAATTAACCTACAGGGGAGGAAGACACAATTCACACTAGTGAATACAAATCCAAACATCAGGTAAGAAACCAGGGCTTACGTCGCAATGGACGTGGCCGCCAACCCGAGCTCAGAGTTGTGTGTCTGTTGGGCGCGATCATGACAAAAACATTGTTCTTTACCCTCCACTGTTTACACAATTAAACACTATAAAACAGTTATATTTATTTAATATTTAACTTAATATCTATTTAGGGACACATTAAGGATCACTTCACACTTTTATTTGTGAAAAAAATGCTGCAAAAATGTCTTTGTTTTTTATAGTTTCTGTAGAACTTTTTTTTCTAAGAATGGTGTCTTGGTGCATGCATTTTTTATGTATTATTTTATTTTTCCCTTGTGAATTTTTCCCCATTACAAATCAACTCATCACTCAACTCAAGTAATTCATCACGTGATCTGCAATGTGGAAAAACACTAAAAGAAGACTCATCAGGAAAACTCGATGACCAAAGTGCCAAAAACAAACAAACAAATGCTATAAAGCAAAACCTGAAGTGTGTCTTATATTTGCCTAGAGACTTCAAGCTAAAATCTGTCCGCTGCAGTTTTTGCCAAAAAAGGCTTGAGATGACGAGTTCACTTTTAGTAGTGTTTTTTTTTGCGAAAACTGCAACGTTATAAAACTGCTCTAACGGAAAGTCTGACTGACAGGTAAAGACGTCTTCAGTTGTTCAATTTCTATTTTCTTCTTAGACCAGTCCAGCATCATTGCCTTTGGGGATGGTTATGGCTGGAAGCATTCTCAGGTTGGTGTCTTCCAGGGTCCTTTGTGGCACACCTTCCAACTTTTGAGAAGGGAAATGAAGGAGAGTTTCAAGATGAAACCTAAAGGTGACATGAAAAATCGGGGTAAAAAAGGCCCCATTTTGTTGTGATTTTCAGGAAATCATGCAAAACTGCAAACAATGAATGTTGTGTAGCTATACAATACATACCTGTTATGTACCTAGTGGACCTTTGGCAGTGTCATCTGCCACCTTTCTCTTCTTTGCTCTGTATGGCTCCTGGAGACAACGTCATCCTCAGCAAACACTGTGATCTAGCTGACGGCTGTTGTTGTGGGGAGGTGGTGGCAGGGATCTCTACTACTCCACTCTCCAGCCGACAAAGGTATGGTAACTGCCAGTACAAGAAGTTTGCTGTTCCATCTTACCTTTCAACTGTGTCTTTGCCCAAAGCACGCAAACACAGTTGAAAATGCTGCCACTGCCAGTGGGCCCGGTGCAAGAGCACCATTTGCCCTAAGGTTAAAGTGGCCCTGCATCCGCTCGCCAACATTTGTAAAGACAGACCCTAAAATAAATTGACAGACCTCAAACCTTTAAGGGGTTTTCTCACTACAATAATTAGCTTTCAACATGCAAGGAATGAAAAATATTGTTAATTTCAACTTTTGGGGCTTAGAAGTCCAACAGGCGGTCCTACTAAGTGATTGACAACTGTATCTGTTTATACTCATACAGTGAAGGCTGCAATCACTGAGTAGGACCCTCCACATCCCCACTGGACTCCAAAGCCCAGAATAAGCAGAGGTTTGAGTAAAGAAATTACTTTTTCTTCTGAATCTCATCCCCCAAATATCAATAACAATCTACTCAGCTGCTTCAACTTTGTAACATGCTGCCTGCAGTTTGGATAAATTTTTAACATTATGGGGCCATTTACACGGCACAGGACAAATACGGTCAGTTATCTGACCGGTATTTGCACGGTTTTCGTGCCGTGCACACGGCCACCGAGCAATGGCTTTTCTCCCCGGTTAGCGTAGAAAAGCGCTCCCCCTTCAAATAGACATATTCATCTTCCGTCCGAAAACAAGTCAGAAGAATTAACATGTTCTATGTGAGGACCGCTGCACAGATTTTCCTTTAAAGGGGTTTTATCGTTTGAAGTGTTCGTGCTCTTCAGCTAATTCTATGAGATTGAATTTGAAATCCAGGGGCAAGTGTCTCCTCTCAGCAGGCGTGTCTCTCCTGCCAGGAGGCGCGTCTCTCCTCCATGAAGCGCTGTGACATCATCATTCTGTATTTGCAGTAGAAGGGGAAGGTTGTCTGGACAGAACAGATCTGCAGCCTCCTGCCGTGTTCTCATGTGTCTGCAAATCCATCAACTTCAGGCTCCACAAGCTCCTTGCTGTGCTATAACCAGTTATACAGTCAGCCTGAACTGATGAAACACATGTGAGGAATGCACACTGCCCCCCCTTTCCCCCTCTGTTATCAGCAGGAGACTGTGTGACTGTGTTACATGGAGGGAACACAGGATATAAGACTGTGTTATATGAGGGGATCAATGACAGTTAGTAATTACAGTCAAAATTAGTCAGACCATTCACCTTAGAGCTAGGAGATGAGTATACAGCCAGCAACCCTGGCTGGTTGTAGCTGGTTTTACTTTCGGTTTTAACAGCTCAGAGGGGAGTAAACACAGAGTGTGCAGGCAGCCAATCACAGCGCAGGGGGTGTGTCTGGGGAGTTTCCTGTCTGGGGCCGTATCCCAATAGGCTGAATGAAATGTCAGTCAACTCATCAAAGTGCAGGGGGTGTGTCCAGGGTGGTATCCAACTGGGGGCGTGCCCCGACTAACAACAGCAGAAATAGAAAACAGATGCACAGAAAAGTTGATATCTACTATACTAAGTGAAATAGGTAATGCAACCCAATTACAAAAGTGCTTATTTTTACTGTCCCCATAATCTGAGATATGATTTTTGTAGCGAGAAAAGCCCTTTAAGGTCCATGTAAAAGTTTGTTAGCCTCTTTGCAGCCGGTTTTCAAAACCGAAAACCAGCTGAAAAACAGTGCCCTGGGGACAAGGCCTCTAGGTTCCCTTTGAACATCAGAAATATTTCATTTTGGACAAAAAATGTGTAGACTAAAAAAGTAATGTTCCAGATCAATGTCTAAAACTGGATCTACAAGCACCAAAATATATGTGGAAACGTCCAGATGTTAATTATGTTTAAAAAAAACAAAAAAAAAAAACAATCCCACCATCATCTGATGCATTTTAAGCAACCGCTTTTAATTTCCATTAAGATTTGCACATTTTGACATTTCTTTTTTGTGCTGCAGGATCCACTTTTTGACATTGTAGTAATCTTACAGCCCTCAGTCCTGAATGTGTAGCCGTGAGCTCCATTCTTGTAGAAGGTGCATTCTTCACAATTCACTCTCCTGCTCTTACACGCTGCTGGCAATTGTTGTCTAGTAGAGGTTCCTCGTAGACAATGTTCACATCATCTTTGGTCTATATATTAAAGGGATATGTCAGGAGTATTTTGCAAAGTGCACCACCAACAGATGTTACCATATAGTCATACAATACCATACAATGGCCATTGGACACAATGCAAAAAAAAAAGTTTGTTTTTTTTCAGTGGTACATTGATTTGGAAAGCACATAATTACATAAGCTGTAATATGACATTTGAATGAATGGATATGCACATTACAACATCTGAACAAGAGCTGTTAATTTCCATGATAAATTGAAGTTGAGGAATAAAATTATTACTAATATGTATTTGATAATGAAGGAAGTGCCGTTGGATATTTGTATCACTATGAAAATACTGACAAGCAGAAAACACACTTTTTTCACATTTATAGGCTTCAATGAAAGCTCATGCCGCCACATTACGGCTCCATTCATCCACCAAGTTGTACTGAGCCACATTATGGCATCCATACAAGCATTGAGCTCCTTACTGTACCTTTGTGAGCCATAAGGAAGTATATAGTAATTTTACAGTTCAAAATCCAACATGTTGTATCTGATGCTTTGTGTCCAACAGTATGTTCCCCTAGAAGCAATGCTTCTAGAGAAGAATATCTCCATAGGTACCGGACCTTCATTTTTATATGATCAGCACTCTGGTCTTAGTATTTTGTGGTAGTGCAAATCATACAAATGGGAACCACACCACTTAACATGATGAAAAAGAATAAAGGGCAACATGTATGAGTGGGGCTGTGTAATTTTTGGGCGTATCCTGCAGCAAAAAACTGTTGTAGCCCTGTTCTATAGACGTATGAACAATCGCACACCAAAATTTACACCAAGCACTGCACTTTTATATGCGAAAAAAAAAATGCTATGCTATGAGTCAAAGATATGCTATGAGTCAAAGATATACTTTGCTATGAGCCAAAGATGTGCTATGCAATGTAAGGCATATCACACACCATATTTATGAATCCACATACGACAAGTTCAAACATACAGTACTGTTGCATTCTACACTCTTACAGGGAACAATCAGGATAAACTACCCTATAAATAAAATAGAACTTTTATTATATTATACTTAAAATAATGCAAAGACACTCTAATGTACTCTCAAGAGAAAAAGCCTGCCTAAGGTGGAGTAACCGCCCCAAAAAGGGCGACCTCACACAGGAGCAAATCCCTACCCAAACCCTACACTATCCCTAAAGAAGTCAGGAAATAGTGTAGATAGTATTACAAAAAATATTAGTCCCAGGATAAATTGGTAATAGAAAAATGTCCCTAGATAACACTCTGGCAGAAACTAAATATCCAAATATATACTCCAATTACCACGATATGGAGTGTTTGCAGTAAACCACTGTCAAGGAATATACTCTGGAAAAGTCTAATATCCAGGTTTATGCTCCAAATATCGGCATATAGAACTCTGGCACAAAAAGCAATAACCAAATGTACACTCCGACGCGTTTCCCCCTCACATAGGTGGGTTTATCAAGGAGTAAATTATTAAGCCAGCTGTTATAATTTGTGTTCTTAAGAACAAATAAAACACAAAATACATATAAAACAGGCACAAGATACAACAATAAATGTACAGGGGAGATCGTTGAACAACAACAGCCAAAAAAAAGTATCTGCCAACAGCCAAAAATGTTAATTTGGCTGTATGGACATAAATTCCCACAGTCATATTCCAGAATCCAATAGAAAGACTTCCTAGAATTGTGTACTCTGTTGTAGCCAAAAAAGGGGCACAGCCCCATATTAGCTCCCATGGTTTGGAATTTCCAGCAAGTTTATATTGGTGTGATGATCAGGTGTCCTTTTGGCTATATAGTGGACCTATGTCATATGTGTAGGAAGGGGTTAAATGATAAAACATTCATCCACATTTACTCGTTGCTGTTTCCAACTGTACCGTACATGACCCTGGATATGTGCAATTAACTCAGTTTATAACTAGGTCTGTTTTAGCCGAGACCTGATAATCAGATACTCGAAATCGCCCAGAAATCTACCATGTCTCTGTCTCCAACTACTGCTAGCCTTTTATAATTATTTAATCTAATTAGTTAACATCTTCCATGTAACTGGAGGTTAAAATGAGATTGGTACATTGTGTAAATCATTGACATTAGCTGGCAATGCATAGCAGCAATAATGGGCGAGAATGTAAAGAAAGTATATCAAGATCCTCTGTTGTTTGGAGCTACTCCATATCCCATAACCTGTTCTAACATGCGGGGAAATCTTGAGGAATATGATAGTACTGCTCTCTAAATAGAAAAAATGGAATCGATTTTTAATTTTCACTCCAAGAAAATTAAAGACAAAAAGGGAGGCAAAACCTGTCAAAGTGAATAAAAAAGGGGGGCCAAGAGTTCGAAACGCTTGTGCCTCCGTCGGGGCATGATTAAAAGGAATAGAAGAAAAGCATAATACTCACCTCCCGGACATTCCTGTTCCATCGCGGCGGCTGTCCCGTTTATCCCGGTTATAGTAGTGAACATTCATCGCTCCCATGACAGGTGTGGTCAATCACAGGCCACAAAGGTGGCATGCGTTCTGCTCTCCCTCCTGGACCCCCTCTCCTTCTGCACCATGCTGAGCCCTTCTAGCACCGTATGTGCTTACTTATTACCCATGTTCACAGATGTCACTTGTGTAAAGGACGCCCTAGTTTTGCCCTGGCTTTTCCTGCCTGAGCAGGGCAACCACCCCAAAAAGGGGCCCCCCCCGAAATTGAATTTCCCCTAATCTGTTCCAGCAAAAGGTTCCCAAACAACAGAAAAAAAACATTGGGGAACAAGGAACAGACGCCACAGATAACAAAAAAGAATATCGTAGGGCCGAGGTCAAACCGGGAAAAAGGAAGAAACCCAAGGACAGAACCAAAAAACCAAAAGAAAGCCAAAGTCTAAAACCCACAAAACAACACACAAAACAGACTTCTGGACATAAAAAGCAATCACCAGCAAGACTGGAAAAGGGAAGCTTTTGAAACCCTTTCCCCCAGCCGGGGATTGGCTAAATGCAAAAACCCATTAACACCAACCCCCCCTTTGGGCTGACGCAGCAAAAACCCCTTAAAGGGCCAGTAGTGCAGTTCTGACAACTCGATATAGGCAATCCCGCCAAAATGTTGTGACGAAATCTGTATTTTCACCATAGTTTGAATTGATGCATTTTTGACAACTGCTTTCAACCTACCATAAATGTTGTGAATATTTGGAGTTGTCTTTGACATGTAACTTTCTATCTTTGTATTAATAATTCCACTTTTAAGCAAATCCCTTTTGGGGTGCCGTGTTTTAAAAATAAAAAATAAAATATATCAAAAATGCCCCTTGGGGTTTCTTTCCCCCTCGCCCCCCCCATGACTCCTTTTTTTAGGTGTCCCATGACCTTTTCCAAATATTTTATAACCCCCTTCCCGGGCTACAGGGGGTCACAACAAACGCAGACCCGGGGAAGTCCCCCAGAGAGAAGGGGGGACCCAGCAGCACCCTTTTAGTGTAATGGAAAAAAATAATAAAAGGGTTTTTAAGGGGGGTTTTGCGTGGCCTTAAAAAACCGGGTTCCCCCGCACTATGATTTTAAAACACCTAATGAAAGGGGTCTTAAAACTGGGCCCTCCCCCTTTGGGAAATTTACAATCCCATATGCCCATGTTATGATTATATAAATAAAAGGGAGTTGTATTTTTCCTAAAAAGTTGGAGGGTTTCCCTTTTAAGGGACCCCTAAATTTAATGGATTTTCAGGTAAATTTACTGGAAAAAAACCGTGCATTTTGGCGCAAGGGGTTTTCTGGGCCAAACAAAATGATCAAAAATTAAAACCGCCCCCCTTGTATTCCCCATAAGATAATCCCTAAAAACCCCAAATTTTTGAAAGGGGTTTTCCACCCCATTTGGGATGAATAGATAAAATCAACTTTAAACCGCAGCTTGAGCGGATCTCCGGAACCTATTACCCAAAGCGGGAGGGGTTTCCCACAATTCGGAACTATAAAGAATTTTTGCATTTTTTTTTGCGGGTTTGACCTTCACATATAAGAGCCTATAAAACCAAGAATCCAGCATGAAAACTGCTTATGTGGGGTAATTGAATAGAGCAATATGTTTTTTTAAAGGGGGATTCCTTTTCCCCCTGGGCAGGGAACTGGTTTCACTGCAGAGACATACAGGGAAATGGATGCTTGGTGTTGAGTGTAACTATATGGCATTCAGACAGGCATGTCTCTGCAAGAAAGTGGATGCTTAAGGGGGCCCCAGAAATTGCTACACTTTAAAAATTAGCCCTTTCCAGGGGGAAGGGAATTTGTTTTTAGGTTTCAGAGTTTAAAATTATGTCACACATGCAAAAAAGGATTCTGTGAACAAAGGGGAAAGTAGTTTCTTTTGGTATTCACCATTTGCTGTACACTACATTATTTTTCTTATTCGTATGTTTACCCCAAACGGCTAAAACTCTTAGGCTGGATACAAAATTTGGGCCCCCCCCAATTTACTAACGTGGTTTGCCCCAAAAAATTTTGTTTTAAAAAATGCACTTTTTTTCCCTTTGCTTGAACAGGTGTTTGTTTTAGGGAAAAAGTGGGCGTGGTTTTTAATGGACAAGGGGGCAGGGGCCATGAGCAAAACGTTTTCCAAAATTTTGGTTAGAAAGTAACCCAAAGAAAAAAAAGTTATAAAAAATTTAGAAATCTAAAGCACCCCCAATTTTTTATCAAAAACTTTAGCAGGGTTTCTTTTTTAAACTGCCTTCTAATTTTTTAACGCTACCCAATTTTTTTAAACCCCCGATAGAAAAATGGGCTATTGCATTTTTGTTACATTTTTGAACTGCAATGAAACTCCCAAAAAAAAAAAAATAAAAAAAAAAAAAAAAAAAAAAAAAAAAAAAAAAAAAAAAAAAAAAAAAAAAAAAAAAACTGGCGCATTATCTAAAAAGGCATCAAAGCCTAAATTTTAAAAATTTGGGCCCCTTTTTTTAAAAAAAAAAATGCATCTTGTTGTAAATGAAAAGGGGTTTTTTTAAAAATTTAAAAGAGTGGTCAAACCCAGTTTTTTATTTTTTTATTTGGGGGAATGAAAAAAATTTGTTTTTAAAAAAATTTTTCCCCCTGTAATCCTTTTCATTTTCGGGCCCCAACTGCCGGCCGGGTTTTCCTTTTCTTTTTTCACGTGACCCTCCCAACCCAAAATCATAAAACCGGGATTTTGTCTTTTAACCAAATATCCAAAAAAAAACCTTTTTGCCCCTTTAATAAATTTTAAATCACCAGGATAAACAGGGGGGCCCCTTTGTGCTGGAAAAAAGCCCCTGTTTAGGTCAAATTAAAATACAAAAGGGGGGGGGCCCAAGAAACATGGGCCCACCCTTCCACCGAAAAAACCCCCTTCAGGAATCTACCCAGGACCTAATGAGAGGGGAAAAAAATTACTCCCAACTGCCTTGAACAGACTTCTAGTCCTAAAAAATTTTTCTGTACTTAAAGGACTTGTCTCATTACAAGTTTCACCCTTTTCCCGTGATCCGGGATATTTTAAAATTTGAGGGGCGTCTTTTTTGGGTTTCTGTCTTTTGCCTCCCTTTTGCCCCCCTCCCCTCAGCACACGGGGCAGCTCCCAAAACTTCAAATACAGAAAGGGGGGAAGGGGGTTTTTGCTGCCTGAGAAAAAACCCTGTTTTGGTTCCTTTTAGGTCTGTTGCGGGAGAGGGTAAATTATGAGTGCAGAGAGGTCTGTGAAGCTGCTGTGTATGCTAATAGCAGAGGGGATGCATGTGTTCCTATATCCCCTGCTTAGCTTACAAGTCTCCACATCTCCAGCAACAACAAACCCTGTCAGAACAGACACAGGGCAGCTGGGAAGGGTTACTATGTGTCACTAGTACAGCACAGCATGAAGTATTCACATGCCTGATCTGTATATTATTAGTATAGTTACAGTTCCACAGACACATCATGATTATAGTATCACACAGGGTCACTGCTGTCGCATCTACCTGTGTAGTGAGCAGGAGGAAGCAGGCACACACACGGTTAATCCAGGCAGCATGGACAGAGAAGCCAGAGTCCTCCCCCTCCCTCCACTACAGAAGCATTCTGTGCAGGAGGGGCTCTCTGCTCCGAACTGTCTTCAAAGGTGATGAGTCATACAGACCTGACAGCCAGTAATATAAGGATCCACAAGTCGGCTGCTATAGAAATTTGAGAAGCTGATGCACTCCTACTAACAGGGCTAACTCAAAATCAGTAGGACATTTGTAATGAACATATATTGCAAAGCTGCTTGTTTTTTAAAGATCTTTTAATTAAAACCCAATCATTGTAGCGAGACAACCCCTTTAATTTATCAGCATGTATTCTTACGTCAGATCAATATAAAGTACTTAGTAAAGGTCTGAATTATGCTCCCTCAACAGACTTTAATTTATTTGAAACCATTAAGGACGTGAATCGATTCATCAGGATGTTGACTGTAAAGAGACATTTTTTTAATGACGAGGATAACGCCTTCGATGGAGTTTTGGAACAGGAACAACGTGATTTTTTTCCTAGGGGTCTAAATTTTCAGGAGCAAAGATCGATATTGTTGTTGGAGGAGATGGATGATAACAATTCACATATTAGCAATATTACATCTAAGGATGTTAATCTACAATACATCAAAAATGGGGATTTTTATCCCATAGGCTCCAGAGCTAAAATTATGGAGGATTTTCAACACCTTGTAGAAAAAGATTTGAAAGATTTGTATCAAAGGAAGTGTAACAATCATAAGAATTTGACCCCAAAAGAATTTAGGGCTCTTAAAGATCTATCTAATAATCCATATATTGTGATTCGACCCTTGGATAAAGGTAGTGTAGTTGTGGCCCTAGACAAACAATTATATCACAGGGAAATCAAGAACATGTTAAGTGACCCTCTAGTCTATAGGGCATTGACCTCAGATCCCACTCTTTGTTTTTCCAAACAAGTAGATAGACTCCTGGAAGAAGGAGTAGCTTTAACAGGCACTCACAAGCAAGCAAAAAGAGATCATGACAGTCAAATTTCCAAAAACACCCATTTTTCATGCGTTTCCTAAAATTCATAAAGGCATATTTCCCCCACCCCTTCGTCCCATCATCTCCGGTATAGGGTCAATCTTTGAGCATCTAAGTACATGGCTGGACAGACACCTCCAGCCACTGGTACGACGATCGCCCAGTTATGTGCAGGATTCCAGAGATATACTCAAATATCTGGATGACGTCATTTGGCAGCCTACCTTCACTTTGGTTTCATGTGATGTTGTGTCATTATACACATCCATTCCTCATCCATTAGCTTTGTCTGCTTTAAGCTGTCAACTGAATAAATATAAAACAATATAATTTACAAACAAAACCAATTTTTCTTGATGACAACTGAATTTCATTTACAGCACAATTTATTTTCAATTTGCCCGTCAATTTATCTCCAAATACAGGGCTGTCCAATGGGTTCCTGTTTTTCCCCCTCCCTGGCCAACATTTATGTGGTCTGGTGGGAGGAAAAATACATATACTCATTGGATAACCCGTTTGCTTCGGATATTTTTTTTCTATTGCAGATATATAGATGACATCGTGCTTATTTGGCAAGGTGCTTCCACATCTGTTGCCAAATTTGTTGACTATATAAATTCTAATCTGGAAAATCTAAAATTCACCTATGAAACGAATGTGTCACAGATTACTTTTTTGGATCTGAAGTTAACAGGAGACTACACTAAGGGCAAAATATATACCTGTACTTACAGGAAACCCATATCTGGTAACGGTTTACTCTGTGCATCGAGTTGCCATCCAGCACACGTCATTAAGAATTTACCCCTGGGTGAATTGGTTCGGGTCAAAAGAAATTGCAACACACAAATGGATTTTGAGGAAGAAAAACAAGTCATTTTTCAGAGGTTGATAAGGAGAGATTATAAACCTAGGGCTATATAAAAAGCAATTTCTAAAGTAGAAAGCAGAGATAGATCAGAACTTTTATATAAAAAAAAAGTGAATAAACATAAGGCCAGCGACTTTCAAGTTAACTTTATTACTAATTTTAGTCAACAATTCTATGACATCTCCAATATAATTCAGAAATATCTTCCCATCCTTACCTGTGATGAAACCTTACGCAAAATTTTGAAACGCGGCTGCAAATGCATACCAAGTAAACCTAGGACAATAGGCAACATTGTTTCTTCCAGCCTGTATACTCCCGATTCTACTAGGAGAGCTAGATGGTTAGACCTGCAAGGATCATACAAATGTGGCACCAGCAGGTGCAGTTTATATAGATATATGGTCAAGACAACGCAGTTTTCATCTGGTACATCGGATAAACTGTATCAGATCTCTTCGTTCCTGAATTGACACAGCGATCATGTGGTGTATATGATCTGCTGTGATGCATGTAATCTTCAATATGTTGGCTGCACCACTAGAAGCTTGCATATTAGGATCAGGGAACACATTTACGATATCACACATTCGAGCCTTAGAAGTTTATCAGGGGCATCAAAGCATTTTAAGGAGATTCATACAGGCAGCACTGAACACTTTAAGGTTAGAGCTCTGGAGAAAGTAGCCAAACCAATACGTGGAGGAGATTGGAAAAAACGAATCATTTATAGAGAAGCGTATTGGATTTTAGACACGAGATATCCACGGGGGCTTAACTACAGATCAGACCTCATGTATTTGTATTGATTTTGACATTTATATGTGTCTCTGATTGTTTTCCTTTCATATGTTATGGTTGGTTTTTCCTTTTTTTTTTTTTTTCTCTCTCTTTATCTTTTACTTTTTTTATCTTTATGTTTTCCTTTTTTTTTTTTTTATGTTTTTTAGGCCTCGTTAACACGGCTTATTTCGCCGCAGATTTTCCGACGGATTGACGATCGTCAATCCGTCGGCAAATCAGTCAGAAATAAGTAACAGCCTATTTCCGTGCCGCGGATTGATGACGGCAATCTGGACGGAAAAACAATGTGCATGTCAATTATTTACGGACGGATTCACCACCTACAATGAATGGAGATGGTGAATCCGTCGGGAAATCAGTTACAAATACGTGCCACACTTAGTGGCTCTTATTTGCAACTGATTTTCAACTGATTTCAGAACGTATTTACGATCGGCAATCCGATGTAAATACGTTCTGAAATAAGCCGTGTGAACATAGCCTTATGTGTACCCTAATGAGTTAAAACACAGGTGTCTAATCTGATTGATGTCAGGAAGAGGAAGTAGATTTAATGTTGTTTGTAGCTGATGTTTGTTTGTTATGACTAAGAGCCGATCATCAGGCTCGAAACATGTCAGTGTTCAGCTTATTTTTTTGCTTTTATGTGATGATTTTAAATATCTACTAATAAAAGTGCGTTTTTAAGCATTTTTTCACTTTATCCCGAGCACAAGTGCTGGAGTGCTTTCTTGTTGAATTGCCAACTGTTTAGGTCTAAAACTCACTCTTTTGCCCATAGGTTACTATGGGCAAAAGAGTGAGTTTTAGACCTAAACAGTTTCATACATGTGGTCCTAAAGTTCTTTTTTTCTCCCAGCCTTCCAAAAGCCATATTTTTCCATCGACATAAGCATATGAGGGCTTTTATTTTACAGGGCAAGATGTACTTTCTAAGGCTATGTCTACGCAAAACTGGATTTTGGTCGGTTTTTCAGTGGATTCAGTATTTTGAATCCGCCCGAAAATCCGACCATATCCTAAGCTGTGTAGACCTCAATAGAAAATACGTGTTGTAGTCTACACAGCACAGATTTTTTTTACTGAGGGTTTCCAAAGCCTTAAACTGTTTGGTGGGATCTAGAACATGTTGTATATTCTACCAGACCGCTGTCGGATTCCTGTGCAGCCCATGTACTGAGCCGCTGGGAATCTGAAATGTTCAAATTGCGATAGACCTAAT
>JAODAL010032143.1:0-47393 GCA_025379985.1 Phyllomedusa bahiana | reverse complement strand
GTTAGCTGGGACCCACGTTTCCTCCCACCCCACACTTGACCTCTGGAGGCCGCCAGTGAGGGCTGCTGTGGAGGAAATAGGTGGCGGGGAAGGACGCTTGTTTGGCAGGCAGTCTGTGAAGTTGGGGGAGGAAGGGGAGGGGGAAGCCATGTTTCAGAATGGACAGTCAGGAGGGCAGCCGCTCGTTCCCCTTCATAACGAGGTCAGTGGTGACAATCTCCGCGCTGCGCCCTGTACACACAGGGCGATAGATAAGCGGTAGCTGGTGGAGCGTTCAGATGCTGCACACGTGATGTGACCGAGGGGTGGAAGGGCAGGAGGACTCCATACAGAGTCTGAGGTCCCCTCTATAGAGCCCCTCACACTGGGGATCGCTCATACATGTCCTGCAGTAGAAAAAAAACACCTACACAGGGAACATGCTGCACATTGTGCCCAAGATTGTGCTTCAAGCCTGAGCTGCCCGGGATATGTCTGATAAGTGAATAGGGTTATGTTCACACTCACTGGTTACAGCTTAGTGACAGCACATCCTCATATATGTAACACTGGTGTGTATGCCTGGAATCACCCCTCAGTCCACACACTAAACGTGTTCATACTGCGGTATTGTCTACGTCCGGCCCCAATGGACACCGCCATGTAGAGGTGAATTGAGCAGGCATAGTCCTATTTGTGCTATTTGCTGGTGGGACACAAAACTGTACTACTATGTTTATACCGCCGGCCAATAGGACGACGTGTGCTCTGATCGCCGCTATAGGGCTGTAGTGGCGACGTCGCGGTGTCCATTGACCTGCCATACTTTGGAGTCCTGTAGGAAAAGCTTATACTGCCAGCTAATAGGATGACGTGTGCTCTGATCACCGCTATAGGGCTGTAGTGGGGACGTCAGGGTGTCCATTGACCTGCCATACTTTGGAGTCCTGTAGGAAAGTGTACACCGCCAGTCAATAGGATGACGTGTGCTCTGTTCATCTCTATGGGGCCGTGGTGGTTACTTCGCAGTGTCCATTGGTCTACCATGCATTTAAGTCCTGTAGGAAAAGCTTATACTGCCAGCTAATAGGGTGACATGTGCTCTGTTCACCTCTTTGGGGTGGTGGTGGCTACTTTGCGGTGTCCATTGGCCTGCCACACCATGGAGTCCTGTAGGATAGTGTATACCACCAGCAAATAGGATGATGTGTGCTGGGTACATCACGGTGTCCATTGGCCTGTAACGTTCTGGAGTCGTATAAGAAAAGCTTATACCGCTGGCCAATAGGATGAGGTGTGCTCTGTTCACCTCTGTAGGGCTGCGGTGGCTATTTGCGGTGTCTGTTGGTCTACCACGCGCTTTAGTCCTGTAGGAAAGTGTATACCGCCAGTCAATAGGATGACGTGTGCTCCTTTCACCGCTATAGGGCTGTAGTGGGGACGTCGCGGTGTCCATTGACCTGCCACACTTTTGAGTCCTGTAGGAAAGTGTATACCGCCAGTCAATAGGATGACGTGTGCTCCTTTCACCGCTATAGGGCTGTAGTGGGGACGTCGCGGTGTCCATTGACCTGCCACACTTTTGAGTCCTGTAGGAAAGTGTATACCGCCAGTCAATAGGATGACGTGTGCTCTGTTCATCTCTATGGGGCCACAGTGGCTACATCGCAGAATCTGTTAGTTTTCAACACTTTGGAGTCTTGCAAGGAAAGTGTATACCGCCGGCAAATAGGGCAAACCTAGTCCACATAGCAGTAGGTTTGCTCTAGTCACTTCTGCGGTGGCTGAGTTGCAGTTTCCATCATGGTCACCCCAACAGATGCCTGCAACATAGACAATAATGTAGTGTGAACTCCGCCTAGGCCCGATTCACACTGTGTTTTTGACATGACATATTCGTCGGAATAGTAAAACAAAACCTGAATTCAGATGTATACCGTGCGTTTTGTATTGCTATGTGCGTGAGATGTATGGCAAAAAGTCGTCCTCTTGACATGTTTGTGTTGCTCTATTGTGTAATTTGAGGAAAAAAACGTATCCGTCTCAGATGCTGGTTTTTTACATTACAGTCAATGAACAATGTAAACATAAGGGCGTAGGTTTTTGAAATGTGCACTTTTTTTTCCCCTTGTTTACACTTTATAAACATATACCTCCAGCGGATGTAAAAAATGCAGCATGTGATATAAGCTAAAATGGCCCAATGGACATCAAGTGCCACATGTATGAAAACTGTCTAGGTCTAAAACTCACTTTGTTGCCCATAGCAACCAATCAGAGCGCCCCTTTCATTTCTTATAGTGCTCTGGAAGAATGAAAGGGGAGCTGTGATTGGTTGCTATGGGCAACAAAGTGAGTTTTAGACCTGGACCGTTTTCATACATGTGGCCCCAAAAGTCTGTTATTATGGCCTCTGTTTAGCCAAAATGTCTGAATACCGCTAAATGATTCTGGTATTGTGCAGGGTCTATGCTGTCTTATACAACAGCATATAGTAACGTGTGTGAGTGTATGTTGTATACATTTTAAGTTTTTATTTTGTCAGTGTGACCTTATTGGTGACGAATGCCAGTATTTGGCATCCATTTAATGTACAGTGCTCCCTCAACATTCAGTATTAATTGGTTCTTTGTCGACCATTGTAAGTTGAAACCATAACTCTATTGAAAAGTGATTATTAGTTCTGAGGTCCCAAAATGTCACCAATATAATACAATGAAGCTTAAAGGGGTTGTCTCGTGACAAGATTGCTTTTTATGTTACCCCCTCGAATGTACAGCGCCCTGGAATCAATGGCGCTTTAAAATAAATAATAATAATGTTAACGATCTTGCAAAAACAAGTCACTTTGCAATATGTGTCCATTAACAGTGTGCTACCTATTCCTAGATATCCCCTCTTGTATGGGCTGCATCAGCCCCCGGGGTTTCGCTATAGCTACAGACCTGTTTGATCTCTTCTGATAGGCTGCCAGCACTGGTTGCTTAGCAACAGACCTGGCTTCTACTGCAGCCTAGTGGAATCCAGAAAACCCACCCCCCTGAATTCAAAATGAAACCAAGAAAACAGGACTGAGTTAAGATGAATCAATGTAGTGAGACAATCCCTTTAGCCCTCTTAGCCCCAGGCCTGAAAGTTTTTGCCTCCCTGTGTTTCAATAGTAATAATTTTATTTTTTCTCTGATATAGTTGTATGAGGACTTATTTTATGCGGGAGAAGTGTTTTTTTGGGATGGAGGGCAGAGTAGTTTGTTTTATATATATATAATATATTATATATATAATATATATATATATATTATAAAATATATATTTATATTGAGGTGAACATAAAAATAGCATTTTTCTGCATTTCTTTTTCATTTTTTTTACACCACATTTCATGCTAAATAATCACATCAGACTAATTAGTCATGTGGATACCTAGTATATATAGGTTTTTTGTGTATTGTATGCACAACAACAATTTTTTATGAAATATTTTAATTTTATTTTTATTTTTTTCTACACTTTTTAACTTTTTTTTAATCCCATTAAGGCATAACTGTTGTAGATTTTTTTTACACTTGGTAATGTATTTGCATACTCCTGTCTGACACAGGCTGCAGTCAGGGCAGTGCCGGATTGCAGGCTTACTATACAGACAGCCCTGGGGCTACTCTAGGTCCCAGTACTGACTGTATATGTATTCCCCGGGCTCCATCAGAGACTGCATGGAGCAGGGGAATCCTATTTGATAATGCTGCGGTCACGGATCGCGGCAACTAAAGGGTAAAATAGCGGGGATCGGAGGCTTCCTTAGGTCCCTGGGGTTAACAGAGACTGTTTGCGGAATGGAGCTGTTAACTACAGTTTTGTTTCTACCACAGTTATGGCGCTGGGAGTCTCAAAACCTCCGTCTTTCTGCATCAATGTCTAAAGACGTTGCTGCTGAAAGAAGACCTGTACCGCCCAACTATAGTCGTTGGGTTTTCATTGTAGAAAAGTAAGCCGTTAACTAATACAGATCAAGCACGGCCTTGCATTTAATATCATGAAGAGTTGCTGGAAATCACTTTCTATTTTATAGATGGGAGCCTCTTTGCATCCTGTATCGTGTCCTCATCTGTTCTAAAAAGAGCCACTCATCCTGGCACCATGTAAAGAGCAGTACAGCACCTGTAATACTGCACTGTACTGTAGAGAGGTGTTACCAGCAGGGCTGTGGAGTCGGTGAGCCAAAGCTCTGACTCCTCAATTGTCCTGACACCACTCCCGGCTCCTGACTCCCTCATACATGGCGCATGTTTAAGTGATAACTGTACTGTAGTAAAGTGGTAACATCAGGCTGTTTATCACCTTTATGATACAATAATCAAGTTATTACTGACAAGTAAAATAACAATGTTTTGAACATTTGACTTTCAGGCTCCATATCTCACCATCCACTACAGCTTTGAACTACCATCATTTTATAGGCAATCATCTTGGCTATCTTATACATCCATTTAGTATTTAGCATCTGCTTAGTTCTGCAGATTCTTGTCATGTAACTGCATTGTTACTGTTTTGCTCCTAAAAATCCACCTTTGGCTTTCAGCACTGTCTGAATCCTTCTGAGCTCTGGATCAGATTCAGGCATGTCTTGACCAAAATCTGATCCCAGGTCTCTTCTTCACATTCCCAATGTTGGTGCAGACTGGACCTGGATACAAATACAGCTTTTTCTTCAACCCTACCCACAAGTGTTTGATTGGGTTGAGGTCTGGGGACTGTGGAGGCCAACACAGCAACTCTACCTCATTGTCATTGAACCCTTCCTTCTCCAACCTTGACGTATGCGGCAGGTCGTTGTCCTGCTGGAACACGATGTTGTCCTTTTCATACCCATATTACTCGAGTATATGAAGTAACTCATCTTGTAGGACACTCGCATATAACTCCGCATTGATCCTGGTCAAGTATCCAACATCTTTGGCTGTGAAATATACTCATATCATCAAGCTTCCTCCACCGAGCTTGACAGTTTCTTCAATTTCTTGAGCAGTTAGGCCCCATTTTCCCTTGATTCTTCCAAACCCATTTGCCCCCATCAGAGCCCGGTCTATTGACTTTCATGTTATCGCTCCAATCATCCGTTTCCAATCTTCCATTTTTCGTACTTTTTTGCAAACTCTTTGCCGACGCTTTTTATGATGATATTGAAGTCCAGGTTTCTTCACCTTATTTCAGGCAATCATTCCAGACTTTTGTAATGCACATTGCACAGTGCTTGCATGGACATCTGTGACCTCACTATTACAAAGCATATGAGCCACCTCCACTGTTGTGTTTGTCGCGTCTAAATTCCTAGAACATGTGATTAACCCATTTGTTGACTCTTATATTTTGCCTGGACGTCCACCTCTTGGCTTTGGAATGAATGGATGGACTTCATTTCATATTCTTCCAGCTGTCATGGCCTCACATGATGCAGTCTGGCAATTTTCTTGGCCGAGAGACCACTATCGATGAGTTGGATGATACTGTGTCTCTATTCTTGGGAAATCTTCATGGCTGCTCGAACCATTGACCTTTCTTTTTGGTATCGGCCTAATAACACACTGAGCTATTAGGGAATGTGAGAACAGTTTGTAGTAACAAGAAGAAAAAGATCGTCCCAAAACGGTAACAATGCATTTACATGAGAAGAATCTGCAGAAATAGATGCTAAATAGTTGAAGGTAAAAGTTATGTATGAGATAGTCAAGATGATTGTCTTTAATATGATGTTAGTCTCACGTTGAAAGCTGTAGTGGATGGTGAGATATGGAGCCTGAAAGTCACAAGTTCTAAGCACTGTTACCCTTTTGCTTGTCGATGTAAAATATATTTATAGGATACGACTGTAGAACACAAAAAACTTTGATAAATTGTAAATATTAAGTGAAAAATTTTGCTGAAATCTGGTCAATCTGTTTGCTATGGGAGCAGAATCTTTTCCCCTGGGGCAGCGCTTTGCCTGCTCCATGTCATCAATTACACTCCTCATCTGATGAGGCTGAAGATATAGGAGCAGCAGCACTGGCCGGACCCAATTCCTCTTGCTCTTTGCACTGCATCGAACTAACTGGACCAATTTATTATATATTTTGGGAGTTGGTCCATTTTATAATGACTCTGACTCCTGCAAAATGGGCACCGATTCCACGACTCTGACTCCACAGCCCTGGTTACCAGACTACCCATCACTGCATGCACTGCACCAATAGAGATGTTTTACAAGTAAAATGTTCATGATAAATGGCTGGGGCAGTGTCTGGGACATTTTATCTTGAAACCACACTTAATGGGGTTGTCCCACTACATTGATTCATCTCACCTCAGTCCTGTTTTCTTGGTTTGACTATGAATTCAGGGGCGTGTTTACTGGCTTCTACTAGGCTGCAGTAGAAGCCAGGTCTGTAGCTATAGCAACCAGTGCTGGCAGCCTATCGGGATAGATCAAACAGGTCTGTAGCTATAACAGCCTGAGGAGCTGATGCAGCCCATGCAAGAGGGGATATCTAGGACAAGGTAGGACACTGTTAATGGATACATATTGCAAAGTGACTTGTTTTTGCAAGATCTTTAACATAAAAAGCAATCCTTGTAGTGAGACAACCCCTTTAACATACAATGTTCCATGAAAGACCATTGTATGTTGAAAATATTGTAACCTTGAGAGACCCCTGTATGTAACCAGGTATGTCCAGGTATATAGCCAGGTATGCCTTACTGATATATAGGGGATCTGTCATGTTTCAGATATTTTTTTTAGTAACATAATCATATGGTATGCTGTCCTATAGGGGCACCAGAATAGGACAGAAGATGCACTTATTCACATTATTCATGGTTTTGAAATTTAGTTGCAAAATTATCTAAGCAAGGCCAGACTGTGATTATGTCCTGGGAGACATGAACACTTGGGACCAGTAATGAAAGTCTGCACAAATGTTAGGCTGGCTCTGTACAGCAAATGTCAAAATGCCATCCAAAATCCGACAGCATTTCGACATTGCTGGACTGTGGCAGGATCGTGGTTTTTGGCGCAGATTTGCCGTTGGCCCCATACAATTGAATGTACGGGAATCCGGCGGAATATACAACATGTTGCATATTCCACCGGATTTCAAAACCGACGGTAAAAAAAATCTGCGCTGCGTAGACTACAAATTGGATTTTTTATTACTGTCTATGAGCACAGGGTATTGTCGGATTTTCGGCGGATTCAGAATACTGAAAATCCGATGGAAAACCTGTGCTGTGTCAGACCTTGCCTGATGGTGGCTTACTTGGCCTATTTTCTCACATTACCCTGCAATCTTTGTAAACATAAAGACATGCAGATATTTACTGCCCCATTGACTTAAAGGGGTTGTCTCACTACATTGATTTGTCCTGTTTTCTTGGTTTCATTTTGAATTCAGGGGCGTGTTTACTGGCTTATACTAGGCTACAGTAGAAGCCAGGTTTGTAGTTATAGCAACCAGTGCTGGCAGCCTATCAGGATAGAGCAAACAGGGCTGTAGCTATAGTTACCTGAGGTGCTGATGCAGCCCATACAAAAGGGGATATCTCCGAGTCGGTAGGACACTGTTAATGGACACATATTGCAAAGTGACTTGTTTTTGCAAGATCTTTAACATAAAAAGCAATCCTTGTAGTGAGACAACCCCTTTAAGTGGGAAGAATACACAACACAATCACATGGTGGCCAATGAGTGCACAATTTAGCTGGTAAAATTCTGGTATTAGTGGCTAAACCATACAGCTATTGATCACTACATGTAGGCATGCTTTTGTCTGCAGTGTGGGGTCCTACCCAAAGATTTCCGGGACATGCTAGAAGAAGAACAATAGACTTGTCTTACCTGCTCATTGTTTGTTTCTAATGCTGAGTGATTGGTAATGCATCTATGCTACTTGTTACAAGTCATTGCACGTTGTACAGGTTTCCTGACAACTCCTGGGACACACTACCAACAGAAAATGTAAATTTGGGATAAATTAGCAAACTGATGGAACAGGTTACCTTAGGCCTGGTTCACATCTGTGTCGGAGCAGCAACCTCCGCTGTTTTTTACATCTCAACCACAGACACCACAGTGGGAACCCAACGGGCCCATTGGAATTCATTGTGAACGGATCCTAGGGCTTCAGTTTTTCACTTCTGTGATGGAGATTCCGAACGGAACCTGTGGCGCAGATGTGAACCAGGCCTTAGGGTATGTTCAGTCCGTGTGAACATTCGCTTTTAGATACGTGTTTGGATCCGTCTGTCGGACCCTAAACGGACTCAAACACATATCTGATAATGTGCAATGTGATTTACATTGCTTTTAACTACAAGCATTAGTGTTCACACGCGTGATCGCCGAAGCATGTCTCATTGCGTCTTCCGGATCTGTCTTTCGGTTCCGTTCTAAGAATTCTCATGTCAATTCTTGGGCTGACAGACGCAACAGGAGCCCTAGTTAAAACTATAGGGTGCGATCCTGCAGCACCCAACCCGCATCCAAACACACAGCTGCATGTTGGATACGTTTATGATCTGATCGACGCTGCGTTTTCGGATGCGATTTTCGGATCCAACACAGATCCAAAAACACTGTGTGAACAACCCTTTATACTTAGGCCCCGTTTACACTGCACTGGACAAATACCGGTCAGTTTATCTGACCGGTATTTGTTCGGGTTTTAGTGCCATCCCCATGGCCGCTGGGGGGGGGGACGGCTTTTCTCCACAATGAGCAGAGAAAAGCCCTCCCCATTCCCATTGACATGCACATATTCCATCCGATAACCGACTGGAAGAATGTGCATGTTCAATGTTTTTTGCACAATGTGTTTTGGAAAACCTGTGCAGTGGGGACTGCTGCACGGGTTTTCCATAGAGCCTCGTTTGCGGCCAGTTTTTCAGACGGTCGGCAAAACCGCAAACCGGCCGCAAAACCTTGCCGTGGGGACATGCCCTTACAGGTTATTGGTTGGGGTGCTAAGTATATATACAGAGGTGTTGTATACATAATAACCCCTGTGATTTGATGAATGGTAGAAGGGTCACTATGTTATTTCAAGAAAATTTAAAATAAGTCCTGATTTAAAAGAAAAACTCCACATAATTATTACAATAATCTTTGTATAGTGCCAATATATTTCACAGCATTTTACAGTGCAGAGGGTATAGGTACATATATAATTTGACATTACATAGTAACAAAAGTATTAACAGATCAAACGAGCTGTGAGGGTCCTGCTCATAAAAGGGGTTTTTATCCCAAAGTAAAATTTATGTGGGAAGCTTGCAAATGAAATAAAAAAAGATCTTCATCACTAGTAAAAATTCTGCACCATTTTTGTTTTAGTCGCTACTTTAGTGATCCATATTGTCTCGTCTCCTGGAGATACGACCAGTGAAGAGAGCTCCTCAGTGCTGACCACACATGCTCAGACATCACTTCTCTTCTCAGGCAGCTACTGTCAGTCTATTCCCTGACAAGTAATCACACACTTACTGCTGAGAGAGTGATCAAGCCCAGGTGCTGTCATTTTACTCCTGTTCTCTGGATTCCTTAATAATTAGTCAAACAGTGAAAATAAAAAAGGAAAAAAGGAAAAAAGAAAGAAAAGTGCTAACCACTTAGCTATTCACAGCTCTTTTTTCAAACAAAGGTCTGTTTATGTAGAGTGATTACTGTCTGTCCTCCATTTCTTCCTTCTTCTCATCACGTCTCCTAAAACTAAATGTGGAGAAAACAGAACTCATCATCTTTCCACCATCCAACTCTACCCCTCCCCCCTGATCTCTCTATTACAGTCAACGGCTCTACACTTTCACCGGTCCCACAAGTCCGCTGTCTTGGGGTAATCCTAGACTCTGCTTTATCTTTCAAACCACACATCCAAACCCTCACCTCTGCCTGCCGCCTCCACCTGAAAAACATCTCTCGCATCCGCTCATTCCTCAACTATGACACTACAAAAATGCTGGTCCATGCCCTTGTCATCTCCCGCCTAGACTACTGCAACATCTTTCTCTGCGGCCTCCCAGCTAGCACCCTCGCTCCCCTCCAATCCATCCTTAACTCTGCTGCCCGTCTTATCCACCTCTCTCCTCACTACTCATCTGCCTCTCCCCTCTGCCAAATCCCTTCACTGACTTCCCATTGCCAGTGAATTCATTTCAAGCTACTAACCATGACCTACAAGGCTCTCCATGACCTCTCCCCTCCATACATCTCTGCCCTAATTTCCAAATATCTCCCCCCACGCACTCTCCGCTCCTCACAGGACCTTCTCCTCTGCTCTCCCCTTATCAGCTCCTCACACAACCGTCTCCAAGACTTCTCCCGTGCTTCACCCACACTCTGGAACTCACTGCCCCAACACATCAGACTCTCCTCCACTTTCACCAGCTTCAAAAGCAACCTGAAAACCCATTTCTTCAGGCTTGCCTATAACCTTCACTAAACTTGTCACTACTTCCTCCACAGACATGTCTGCCCCTCACCTCCTATCTCTTTCCCCCCTTGTAATTGTAAGCCCTCGATGGGTAGGGTCTCTCTCCTCTGTGTGCCAATTGTCATTATCCCTTATCACTGTACTCTTTGACTTATTAATGTAGTAACCCCCTCAGAATGTTAAGCGCCCTGGAATCAATGGCGCTTTAAAAAAGTAATAATAATAATAATTACACTGTGGGAACATGGTGTGTCAAGCCTGCTTTCACATGATAGCAGTTCAAACAATCATACTTCCCCTTTGAACACACTGAAAGCTGAAGTGGACAAACAGGCATGAATGCCCTTGTGATAAAACCCTGTTAACCCCTTTCGACAATTGTTCGTAGTATTGTCCTATTAGGCTGATCTGCCAGTCTGTCTTTTTAACCCTTAGATGCTGTCAAACATGGCCCACTGTTAATGAATACGGATCGTGGTTCACACGGCGTTTTTGGATGTGTTGATCCGAAAATCGCATCCAAAAAGGGACTTACGACGTATTAAAAAGGGAAATCAACCGTACCAACACGCACGGGTGATTGGATTGTTTTTGGGAGAATGACACTATAGTTATTGTAGTACCAAAATTACGGTCTTTCGGATCAAAAATTACATGACAAATTTTTGAAACTGATCAAAAGAGCATGGATGCACCATCGGTGGATCCAAAATAGTGTGAACGCCAATGCATAAATTGACAAATTAGAAATTTATTGGTGTTTTTCTTACGGTACCAAAACATAACGGAAACCGTACATGTTTGGTATTCCTGAATTCGTATCAACCTGTAGAATACAGATAACACATCATTGTCCCGAAGATTGAACGCCTCCCGCAAATATGGTGCAGGTACGTTTTTTTTTCTCTTTTGCATTTTGCCCCACTTAGAATTTTTTTGCGATTTCCCAGTATATTCTATGGTACGGTGAATTACACCATCAAAAAGTAATTCTTGTGCCACAAAATAAAAGCCCTCGTTTCTATGTTGATGAACAAATAAAAAAAGTTATGGGTCTTGGAAGGCATGAAGGAAAAAAAGGAGCGTGATAAAAAGAAAATAGGCTGTGGCGGGAAGGGGCGCTTACAATATCTGTAAATGGGGGTTAAACAAAGGGTAAGAAGTGCTTGATTTGTACAACTAGTAGTAGAAAACCACGGCACACCAATTCTGGTATTATACAAATAATGGAGTATTTTATTTTTCACAAAATAGTCAGATGCTGCTTACAAAGAACATTCTGTATAAAGGTTCTAGTGATATAATAGATGCCTTAACATTAGACGTTTCGGCCGTAGCCTTAGTCACAGCTGGTAATCCATAGATGCTTCTGCATGCTTCCTCCTGCTGCCCACAGCCTATACTTGTAATAGCAGCCTTACCTCATACCTTTGTGCCGCCCCTTACCAGCGCTAATCTTGCTCTCATCCTGATACATTCATCATTATCTGATCTACCTTAAAGGGGTTGTCTCGCTACAATGATTGGGTTTTAATTAAAAGATCTTTAAAAAACAAGCAGCTTTGCAATATATGTTCATTACAAATGTCCTACTGATTTTGAGTTATCCCTGGTAGTAGGAGTGCATCAGCTCCTCAAATCACTATAGCCACAGACCTGTTGATCTTTATCTTAGTGGCTGTCAGTGCTGGTGACTCATCAGCTTTTCAATACAGGTCAGAGCACAGAGCCCCTCCCGCACATTATGAGGCCACTTGTGATGCTTCTGTAGGGGAGGGTGCTGGCTCTGGCTTCTGTGTCTGTGTAGCTGTGCTGCCTGGATTAACCCTGTGTGTGCCTGCTCCCTCCTGCTCTCTACACAGATTGAGGAGAGCAGAGATGAGGCTGATCTGTGGTCACTATGATGGGACAGCAGTGAAGTGTGTTACTATAATCATGATGTGTATGTGGAGCTTTGACTATACTAATAGAACAGATCAGGGGGCATGTGAACGGTTCATATCCCTCCCTGCTCTGCTGTATTAGTGACACATCCTGATTATAGTAACACACTTCACAGCTGCCCTGTGTTTGTTCTGATGGGAGGACTGTGTTTGTTGTTGCTTGAGATGTCTTGTGGAGATTTGTATCTAAGCAGGGGTATAGGAACATTAACTCCCCCTGCTCTGCTATTGCATACACAGCTTCACAGACCTCTGGCTCCACACTCAAAGATCAGCCCTCTCCTGTCTCCTGACTCTGTGGAGCTGACAGTGCAGCTGATCCAGCAGTGAGCAGCAGATCTAGGCAGGCACACACAGGGTTAACCCTGGCAGCAAACCCCCTCGCCCTCCTCCTGTTGTACAGAAGTTATACTGAGGAGGAGAGCTGTCTGTGTGCTGAGGGGAGGGGAGAAGGGGGAGGAGAAGAGGCAGACAAGAAGCACGACCCTGACTTCAAAAATCCTATGGTCCCAGACACACTGAGGTAGGCTGAAACCCTGTAGTGAGACAACTCCTATAAGTGCCCGAACTGTGAGGAATGCGGCTGACTTAAGGTGGGGGTTGTAAGAAGGGAACTGATTGGGATGATAGTAAGCCACCAAAGAGGGTTTTTTTTAGGGCACGCTTGAAACTATTAAAGGGGTTGTCTCACTACATTGATTCATCTCGCCTCAGTCCTGTTTTCTTGGTTTCATTTTGAATTTAGAGGCGTGTTTACTGGCTTCTACTAGGCTGCAGTAGAAGCCAGGTCTGTAGCTATAACAACCAGTGCTGGCAGCCTATCAGGATAGATCAAGCAGGTCTGTAGCTATAGCGACCTGAGGAGCTGATGCAGTCCATACAAGAGGGGTTATCTCAGAATAGGTAGGACATTGTTAATTGACATCTATTGCAAAGTGACTTGTTTTTGCAAGATCTTTAACATAAAAAGCAATCCTTGTAGTGAGACAACCCCTTTAATCTTGGGAATTAATTTGAGTGTATGGGGTAGCATATTCTAGAGAACTGGTCTAGGAAGGATGGTAAGCAGACATGAGGGAGCAGATGCAGGGAGGTGCACAACTATGGGGAAGTGTAGTAGGCAAGAATAATGCATTTAAACTGTATTCTGTAGTGGGCAGCCAATGCAGTGACTGGCACAAGGTAGAGGTGCTGGCTGGAAAGAACGATGAGCCTGGCTGCCGCCTCAGCCTGACCACTTATGGGCAGCTAGTCTTGTGCCCGACTATTCTTGTGGACTCAAAGTTAAAACCGTTTGTTATTTCATATAGCTGCCATAGATGTGTCCACTTCTCCAAATCCCCCCCTCCAAGGGAGAAAGAAAGCCACAGTGCACAGCCGCTCTCCCTCTAGATTACTCTGTATTACATGGTCAGACACTGATTTTGATTATTATTGGCAAGTATAGCATCCATTATAATGAGATAACACAGATATTTGCATAGATCTATGGATAGGAGGCACCAGGGCTGTGGAGTCGGCAAGCCAAAGCCCCGACTCGACTCCGACTCCTGAATCCGACTCCTGACTCCCTCATACACGGCGCATGTTTAAGTGATAACTTTCCTGTAGTAAAATAGTAACATCAGGCTGTTTATCACCTTATGATACAATTTATTTAGGTAGAACAGACACTGACATGCAAAAGAGTAACAATGTTTTGAGCACTTGTGGGTAGAGTTGAAGAAAAAGCTGTATTTGTATCCAAGTCCAGTCTGTACCAACATTGGGAATGTGTAGGAGAGACCGGGGATCAGATTTTGGTTAAGACCTGCTTAAATCTGATTCAGAGCCCAGAAGGATTCAGGCAGTATTGAAATACCAAAGGTGGAATTTCCAAACTAACAAAATAATACAAATTAACATTTAGATTTTTAGGAGTAGAACAGTAACAATGCAGTTAAAGCAAAGAATCTGCAGAACTAAGCAGATGCTAAATACTTGCAAGTCAAATTTATGTAGATAGGTAAAATGACTGTATATAAAATTACAGGAGCCTCATGTACAAAGCTGTAGTGGATGGTGAGATATGGAACCTGAAAGTCTCAAAGTTTAAAACATTGTTACCATTTTGTTGTCAGTGTAAAATATATTTATTGGCTATGACTTTAGGACACCAAAAAATGGTAAATATGCGAAACACTGCAGGAACATTTGTGGAGTCTCTGAATTTGTTCTGAGAAATAGTATTGCCTCCATCAGATCCTGCATACATGACCTCACATCTGATCTCATTATTTCCAGGCTAAGAACGGCCTCTCTACAAAATAAGCTTTGGGGGCAACATCTCTAACAATGTCAGGGTATAAAGGAATTGCCTCCGCCACAGTCAGTTTTGATGAATGGTTGATCTCTGCTACTTCTTTGAAAGCAGGTGAAAAATTTTGCTGAAATTGTTGCCCTGGGGCTGGAATTTTCTCCCCTGGGGGCAGCGCTTTGCCTGCTCCATGTAATCAATTACACTCCTCATGTGATGAGGCTGAAGATATGGAAGCAGTAGCACTGGCCGCACCCAACTCCTCTTGCTCTTTGCATCGAACTACCTGGACCAACTTATATATTTTGGGAGTCGGAGTCGGTCCCTTTTATGACGACTCCGACTCCTGCAAAATAGGCACCGACTCTGACTCCACAGCACTGGGAGGCACAAGGCTATGTCCACACAGCACTGGATTCTTGTTGGATTTTCAGCAGATTTAGAATCCGACATAAATCCGACTGTACCCAGCGCTGTGTAGACTTCAATAGAAAATCTATGTTGTAATGTACACAGCACGAATTCTCTACTGAATCTGCCGGCCGTCTGGCAGAAGATAGAACATGTTCTATCTTCCGCTGGATTCCTGTCCGATTCCCATCCAGCACATACTGTATATTGGGCCGGTGGAAAATCCAAAAACTGACCGCGGCTTTTGGCGCAAACCCGTGTGAAAAACCGCGGTACAGCAATGTTAAAATGCTGATGGATTTTGTATGGCATTTTTACATTGCTATGTAGACATAGCCTATGACGGCAACAATGCTGGTAAATGCTTATGGGCACCAATCATTCATTTATTAGGATAGATTTCTCAAATATTACAACTGAAAATATTCAACGTGTCAGAGTGATAGCAACAGTCTAAAATTGCTAGTGCATGGCTAGCATGAATTGTACCTCCAATCTGCCATTAGTCATGGAGACGCTTAGGGTATGTTCACCCGATGTACTGAGGCGCGCACAGTACGTGCCGCAGTGGATCGTGTGTTTCGGGAGCGTGCGCTAATATGCGTGTACTCCTGCGGTGCTGGGGGAGGCAGCGCGCCGGCCCCATAGACATGCATTACTCGCGAGTAGAATACAATTGTATTGTATGAGCGGGGAGAGGAGGTTTAATCCATAGTTCTCTATGAGAGCTATGGATTACCGTAAGTATGGGGTGCATGTCCCCACGTATTAAGCGCAGTGCGCCGCGAAATACGCCCCAAAATAAGCCGTGTGAACATACCCTTAGTGTCTGCTGGACAGTGCAGTGCTGGATTCAAGTGTCACACATGCGTCCTATTATCACCATACACCCCAGGCACAACATGTAATGTTACCACTTAGCATGTACTAGTGTGTCTTTTTCTTTTATTTTTTTAACAATTTTTTATTGAGAAGAGAAGCATAACTAATACAGAATCATCATGGCCATTATCACATTTACATCATAAACCAATTCAATCTGTACAATTTGTAGAAATAACATGACGTTAACATTCTTCTCCATTTTAATAATAATAAACCACCCCCCAGAACTAAAACTCCCAGTGGGAAACTATCACCCTTCCATGCAGGGTATCCTCCAACCTCTTTCCAACAACACCCGATCCTCAAGGGGCTCTCCCCCATCCTGAGTTGCTCCTTTGCCTACCCCCACCCCTTATCAGTAACACTCATTGTCGCCGTCTTTTAAACTGATTTGGGGCCCCCTGTGAGCTCCCAAGTCTGTGAGGTCGATCTGTCCAAGGTCTCTGCGGTTTCCCCTACTCTTGAAAATGACCCCCTATCTCGGTCCCCCTAAGTCTTCCCGTGGTTACCATCAATATCCCCGCCTCAAGAACTAGTGTCTCTTTATGCCCATGGTCTAGTTGATCAGATGGAGATCAATGGCGCCGTGCTTAGTACTGTTACCTCTCAGCACTGGGGTTCTGGGTTGATAACATCTGCAAGGAGTTTGTATGCTCTCCCTTGTTTTATGTGGGTTTCCTCTGGGTACTCCGGTGTGCCCCACACTCCAAAAACATCCTGATAGGTTCATCTAGAATTTAGACTGTGAGCCTAATGGGGACAGGACCAGTGTAAGCAATGACAATCTTTTGTACAGCGTTCTATAAGTGGAGGAACACTTTTTGGGTACGTTTACATGACGAGTAAAATTTACTCGGATTCTGCCTTCTCCCGATGCGTTTTCTTGGAGTATTTCAGATGCTTCTTGCATGTGGATTTGGGTGGTTTTTTATTACTTGCGGTTTACAGTCAGAAATGAATCCCATTTATTCCTATGTGGTTTTGAACGCAGCTCCATACAAATGTTTTGGGCATGTTTTAGACAAGATTTTTAGCCATCTTAATTGACATTTAAATGTCTGTGCGTTTTCCACGTGGAAATTAGCTTGTTTCAAGGTTTTTGTTTTTTTTTTACCCTGTGTCGGTTTTGAAAACCAGCGGTCGAAAAAAACCACGTGGTATGAGCTACAGCACGGCCCTGTTTCCCCGAAAATAAGACCGTGTCTTATATTAATTTTTGCTCCTAGAGACGCCCTAGGTCTTATTTTCAGGGGAGGTCTTATTTTTCCATGAGCAAGAAATCACATTTGTTCTATACTGTAGTCATGTCATCACAAACATCAGCATAATGGGGCGGCCATTAGTGGCGAGTGCCAATTTCTATCAGATTGCCCAGCATGTTTTCCTGTTGGCAGCCTGTGGCCCCTATGATGGCTGCTATTATGGTAGAGTAGAACTTCTCCAAAGTTCAATATCTATATGCACTCTTGGAGTACTCTGAATTCCATCAAGAATTTCTTGTTTCCATGTACAACAATTTATGTTCCATTTACCGACCCCGGTATTTATGAACAAAAGTCAATCTTAAATAAAAGACTGCAATGTCATCATATTTTGGAAAATCATCATTACCCTCCAAATCCTTAATTTCATGGTGAATTTCTTGTGATTCGTTTGTTTTAGAAGCATTGGCCCCAATCTCTCATGTCTAGCAATAGCACTTTCCTTAAAGGGGTTGTCTCACTACATTGATTCATCTTACCTCAGCCCTGTTTTTGTGGTTTCACTTTGAATTCAGGGGCGTGTTTACTGGCTTCCACTAGGCTGCAGTAGAAGCCAGGTCTGTAGCTATAGCAACCAGTGCAGGCAGCCTATCAAAATAGATCAAACAGGTCTGTAGCTATAGCAACCTGAGGAGCTGATGCAGGCCATACAAGAGGGGATAACTAGGAATAGGTAGGATACTGTTAATGGACACATATTGCAAAGTGACTTGTTTTTGCAAGATCTTTAACATTAAAAGCAATCCTTGTAGTGAGACAACCACTTTAAATGATCACCTCCTGCCCAAGTAGCCTCCCACACAAGGTAAGACCTATCTAAATAATCTGCTAACACTAATGTATGGCGTGGGGGGAGCTAGAGCAATGCCTGCCACTAGGTCTTATTTTCAGGGGAGGCCTTATATTTCTTAGCTTGAAAAAAATTGCACTAGGTCTTATTTTTGAGGGATGTCTTATTTTCGGGGAAACGGTATGTTCTATTGAGGTCAATGGGAATGGTTTACTTTAGGTTTTAGACGAGTACCTCGAATTCTGACTTGAAATACTTGTCATGAGGACTGAGCCTTTAAAAGAGGAAAAGTTTATGTTTAAGTTGAATGCACACAGGACAGATTTGCTTCTGATTTTGGAGCAGGTTTGTTGTGGATTTTACTGTGAATCTTTCTACAATCTACATTGAATTCAATGGAATAAGACAAAATCTGCACTCAAATCTGGAGATAAACCTGTCCTGTGAAATTTGCTTTGAAGTCGATACAGAAAAATCTGCAGTAAATCCGTCGCGTGTGCATTCACCCTTTCTTTAAATCTCAGACACTTGGACTGAAGTCTGAATTTACTGCAGACCTGACCGATTTTGTGCCATTTCTTTCCCCCATATCGAAACACTGAAGTTGTAGTAATCTTTGCAGCCCTGTGGCTATATGTCCACGCTGAGTATTTGTGGCAGATTTCACATCCACCTTACTTCACTTTTGCAGGCTATTTCTGGATCAGAATTTTTCCGCTATGTGTGAACATACTCTGTGAGAAGGAAACTGATGTTCAAGGCCAATGCGCTGTTATGTGTTGTCTGATGCGCTTATTGCTGCCAGGGAATGTGTGATGATCTTTTTTCCGAAGCTGGTAAGGTATGCCAGCACCAGAATGTGATTGCAGCATACTTCTATGGGTAGTTTTCCACAATGGAAGTATAAACACATACAGTTGTGCTCAAAAGTTTACATACTCTGGCAGAATTTTTGCTTTCTTGACCTTTTTTCAGAGAATATGAATGATAACACAAAAACTTTTTTTACATTCATGGTTAGTGGTTTGGTGAAGCCATTCATTGTCAAATACTGTTTTCTCTCTTTTTAAATCATAATGACAACCAAAAACATCCAAATTACCCTAATCAAAAGTTCACATACTCTGGTGATTTTTGTCTGATAACATGCACAGAAGTTGACACAAATGGGTTTGAATGGCTACTAAAGGTAACATCCTCACCTATGACTTGTAATTTTGTAATCAGTGTGTGTGCATAAAAGCTGAGCGAGTTTCTGGGATCCAGACAGACTCTTGCATCTTTCATCCAGCCACTGACGTTTCTGGATTGTGAGTCATAGGGAAAGCAAAAGAATTGTCAACAGATCTAGGGGAAAAGGTAGTTGAACTATATAAAACAGGAAAGGGATACAAAAAGATATCCAATTGATAATGTCAGTCAGTGTTCAAACTGTGATTAACAAATGGAAAATCAGGGGCTCTGTAAAAACCATATATTCTGTATGGGGGGGCTGGATCCTCATCACTGGCTGCATATTATATTTATAGCAAAAAGTCCACGGCACTCCTCAAAGGATTCAAGCAAAACAGAGTAGTTTATTCCTACATGCTTAGTGAATGTCAAGTGGCATTCACTAAGCATGTAGGAATAAACTACTCTGTTTTGCTTGAATCCTTTGAGGAGTGCCGTGGACTTTTTGCTATTTAAATTTGGAAGCTTATATGGCGTTGCTGCAGGCATCCATTTTTTCTATATAGTGGATTGAATTCCAGGAGTGCTGCTTTTTATTATTAATATAATATATATATATATAATATATATAATATATATATAATATATATATATAATTATATATATTTTGTTAGTGGATGCACTGCAGCAGATATTGATGATGATGCAACCCTCTCCCTCTGTACAGACTCCTATGGGGCTCAGTGAGTTGCTTGTTTTTCTGTCACTTTTAGGCCTTGTCAGCTGGCCCAGTATATAAATGTTCTGGAATTCGCCGGAAGATAGAATATGTCCTATATTCCGACTCTGTAGACTACAGCTCGGATTTCCTATTGCGGTCTATGGGGACTAATTACAGTCGGATTTTTGCTGAGTCTGAATCCACTTAATCCGATGAAAAACCAGTGCTGTGTAGACAAGGCCCTAGTTGAGCTGCTGATGTCTCTTCAGAGATGTGACAGGCAGGGTGATTGATGAATATGTTTGAGATCTCCTCAGATGCCAGAGCACAGTATCTGAGGAGACCTGTTAACTGAACAATTAGCTATTCCCCGTCCTTGTAGATTGTAAGCCCTCGCGGGTAGGGTCCTCTCTCCCTCTGTTGTGCCAATTGTCATTATCCCTTATCACTGTACTCGTTTGACTTATGTAATGTATGTAACCCCCTCGAATGTACAGCGCCCTGGAATCAATGGCGCTTTAAAATAAATAATAATAATATTCACCAGTCTCGCAGGATAACTGAGCATGCGTGCTGTGCCCAGACTGAACAGGAAGTAGCTCAGAAACCCGTCCTAATGCCTGTGCTCTGCATTCCAGGATGGGTTTCTGCCTGAGTTACAGCATGGCAGCTGTTTTTACTTCAGAGGATGATTATCCTCTAGACAAAATTAGCGTTTTTATGGTTAATAAAGGTATGTATGATTTTCTTTGTTTTGATGCTTATTTTATTCATTTGTTCTCCTCTAGAACTCCTTTAATTTAGCGGTGTACTGGATCTTCAGTTTAGATTCTTGTAGCCCACATGGACTAAATAATAAATATAATTAAATAAATAAGAAATATAATTTGATCTGACATTATTAGGTAGTTTATCAATAAGATATGCGTCCGTATTATGTCCAGCATTTTATTGTTTTGTATTTGTCTATCCTTATGCTGGGATGTGCTAGTTACATCATCAGCTTTGTTTGTTATAAATAGTGTCAGGGAACCGAGGGGAATGTGGCTATGATTAAAGGGGTTGTCTCACTACAAGGATTGCTTTTTATGTTAAAGAACTAGTCCCTTTGCAATGTATGTCCATTAACAGTGTCCTACCTATTCTGAGATATCCCGTCTTGTATGGGCTGTATCGGCTTCTCAGGTCGCTATAGCTACAGACCTGTTTGATCTCTTCTGATAGGCTGCCAGCACTGGTTGCTAGAGCTACAGACCTGACTATTACTGCAGCCTAGTAGAAGCCAGGAAACACGCCCCTGAATTCAAAATAAAACCAAGAAAACAGGATAGAGGTAAGATGAATCAGTGTGGTGAGACAACCCCTTTAAGGGCTAACCACGGGCCTGAAATGCGTAAGCGGTTTCCTACTTTGTGCCCGCGGATTGTTTTGTTAGGTCTTTCTACTGTGAATACATTTGGGAATTTTATGGGATGCTGAAAATGAGTCTTTCATAAAATATACATATGTATATACAGAGATATGTGACTTCACAAGTCCTGTGATTTGAAATTGTATGTAGTGTAACGCATGCAATATCGGGGTTATGATAATAATCTTTACAATGCAAAGGGTATAGGTACAGATATAATCAGATGTTATATGGCAACAAACCTATTAACAGAGTGAATGAGCTTTGAAGAGTTTACAGTCTATGTGGAAATAGGGGTGAAGCAAAGGTAAAAAGTGCTTGTTTTGTACCGTGGTCCAGCAATTTTCCATAAATATAGGGTAGCACACTTAAAAGTGGATGAACCTGTCACCTGGACAGGATCTGCATTGTACAGATAAGGGCAAGGGCTGTGAGGAATGTGGTTGAAGGTGGGGGTTGTAAAGCTAGGTCTACACAGCATATTACAAAATACCGTCAGAAATCCGACGGCATTTTGTCATTACGAGACCGAGTGGTTTTTGGCACAGATTTGCACAAAAGCGGCTGTCGGTTTTCGGATTTGCCGTTGGCAATGTACGTGACCAATGGTAAATCCAAGCAGAATCCAGCGGCATATACAATATGTTGCATATTCCGCCGGATTTTTAATGCAACAATAAAAAACCCCGTGCTGTATATACTACAGCATATGTTTTTCATTGCTGTATGTGCAGTGTACTATGCAGTGTACTACCGGATTTTCAGCGGTTTCAAACTACTGAATCCGACGAAAATCCGACAGTATTCCTGTGCTGTGTAGACATAGCCTAAGAGGAAGGAACACTAATCAGGGATGGTGATAGGCCTGCCAAAAAAAGATGTATTTTTAGGTCATGCTTAAAACTAAGGGCCACATGTATGAAAACTGTCTAGGTCTAAAACTCACTTTGTTGCCCATAGCAACCAATCAGAGCTCCCCCTTTCTTTTCCCATATAGTCCCTTGGGAAAAATGAGTGTTCTGATTGGTTGCTATGGGCAACAAAGTGAGTTTTAGACCTAGACAGTTTTCATACATGTGGCCCTTTGAAAGTTGGGAATTATTTGTTGTTTAAAGAGTTTTGCCACGAAGTGACTTCCTTACCTGTTATTTGCTCAGGACAGAAGATAAACAAATCATGCAGGGGTCGTGAACTGCTGCAGGGGGCGAAAATGAGGCGGCCCAAGCAGAGCGAGTAAGCAACGGAGCGTCTGCAATGTTTACTAAGATAAATACATTACAACAGTGGATTCTCTATACAGCAGAAAGCCTCATACACTGCACATTTCTCCCCAGCCCCTTGCAGAGCGAGGAAGCAAGGGAGCGTCTGCAGTGTTTACTAAAGATAATTAACATTACAACAGTGGATTCTCTATACAGCAGAAAGCCTCATAACTGTGCATTTCTCCCCACCCCCTTGCGGGAGCGAGGAAGCAAGGGAGCGTTCTGAAAATGCTTACTAAGATAATTACATTACAACAGTGGATTCTCTATACAGCAGAAATCCTCATACACTGCACATTTCTCCCCAGCCCCTTGCAGAGCGAGGAAGCAAGGGACGTCGCAATGCTTACTAAGATAATTACTTTACAACAGTGGATTCTCTATACAGCAGAAAGCCCCCCATACACTGCACATTTCTCCCCAGCCCCTTGCAGAGCGAGGAAGCAAGGGAGCGTCTGCAATGCTTACTAAGATAATTACATTACAACAGTGGATTCTCTATACAGCAGAAAGCCTCATACACTGCACATTTCTCCCCAGCCCCTTGCAGAGCGAGGAAGCAAGGGATCGTCTGCAATGTTTGCTAAGATAATTACATTACAACTAGTGGATTCTCTATACAGCAGAAAGCCTCATACACTGCACATTTCTCCCCAGCTCCTTCATGTTCCCTGTCATCATATAATAAGTGCAAATACGCAAGCGCGGCCAGATCAACTCCTGGTTATGTCTAATGTAAACTTTTAAGTAACTAAGGGCATGTAAAGAAAGCTGTAGCTCTCACAGGCTTGACTTTTTGTAATCACATATATTTAGAAAAGTGATTAAATACCCATTTTGGAGGATCCCACATCAACAGTACATCGTGGCAAAACCCCTTTAAGCTCCATTCATTCCAGGGAGCTGTACTGTACATTTGAAAGGAGTTTACATACATACGACCAAAACAAGTACAATTCTAACACTAAATAACTACCAACTGATACAGAGGGTAGAGGACTCTGCCCACGAAGGCATACAATCTATAAGGGAGGAGAAGGGAGACAGAAGATGAGTGCCAGACAAGTTTGTATGGGGGTGTAGTGGCAGCAGGGGTATCAGATGGGTTCTCAGGTTGCTTTTGAATAATGTAAGTGTGGAGGAGAGTCTGATGCATCGTTCCAGAATATGGGGAATGACATGGAGAATTTTTAGAGGCGGTTGTGCAAGTTGCTCACACTAGTAGATCAGAAGAGACAGTCCTGTGAGGCTGAAAGATTAAGACCAATATGTATGGAGGAGATAAGTTATGGCATTATTCTATGTCATGGTTAGTAGTTTGAACTGAATTTGCTGGGCAAATGTAGCCAGAGGGGTGAGTAAGGAGTGGAGCGGTGGATTAGCCAGGCAGACTTGAGAAAAGTTTGGAGGAGAACAAGATTGTTAGGTGGGAGACCACTAAGAAGAATGTTGCAGTAGTCTAGATGGGAGAGGACAAGGGCATGAACCAGCATTTTTGAAGCATCAGGGTTAAGGAATGAGCTTTTTCTAGAAATATTTTGCAGATGAAAGCAGCAGGTGATGGCAAGGAGTTCTACATGTGGTTTGAAGGAGAGGGCAAAAGGTTGTCCTATAGCAGCAGATTTACATGCCTGGTGAAAGTATAGAGCTATTGGAGCCAATCTGATTGTATGGGAGAGCACATTGCACAGAACCAGTGCAGCTCGTGAAAAGTCTTGAAGACGAGAGGGAGTATTGGATTCTGGAGAACATCAATCTTAGATTGGCATCATATGAAAAAGCATGCAACTGTCTGTGGCTACACATAAATAATAATAATCTTTATATAGCGCCAACATATTCCGCAGCACTTTACAATATAGAGGGAATAAGCACAGACAAACCAGACATTACATTATAAAAAAGCTACTGACAATGAAAACACGAGGTGTGAGGGCCCTGCTCGCAAAGCTTACAATCTATTAGGTGTATGGGTGAAACAAAGGGTTACAAGTGCTTGGTTTACAATGGACCACCCATTTTTAACATAAATATGGGGTAGTATACATAAAAAGTGGATGAACCTGCCATCCCAACCATAACTCTATATACAGATAAGGCCTGTGGGTGCCAAAGTTTAGGAAGTGATGAATGTGTGACAGAATTTGGGGGTTTAACAATTAGAGATCTTGATAGCTTGTCTAAGAAATGAGTTTTCAGAGCACCCTTAAAACAGTGGGGGTTGTGAGTGTGCCTGATCACATGGGTAACTTTTTCCAGAGAACTGGTGCAATACGTGCGAAATCTTGGAAAACGGGCATGGGAGGTTCGGATGGTGAGGTGTGTAATCATAGATCAGTAGCAGGGGCGGAGGAGCCCGGGTAGAGTGGTAGACAGAAAATGAGGGAGGAGATGTAGGGGGGTCAGGCGCTGTGGAGAGCCTTATGTGTGAGAGTGATGAGTTTATGTTGTATTCTGTACTGAATAGGTAGCCATTGCAGAGACTAGACACAGGGTAGGGGCATCAGTAAGCGGAGGGAAAGAAAGACAAGCTGCGTTTGCTTTCAGGACAATTGGAGAGGGGAGAGTTTACAGAGAGAACCAACAAGTAGGGACTCCCGTAGTCAAGACGAGAAGAATAAGAGCAAGCAATGAGAGTTTGGGCTGTTTCCACAGTGAGAAAAGGAGGGATTCTGGAGATGTTCTTTATGTGCAGGTGACAGGAGCGTGCAAGGATTGGATGAATGGGGGGGAAGGACAGATCAGAATTTTAGAAAAAAACCCCCAAAGACAAGCGGGCCTGTTGCCTTGGAGTTATGGGGGTTTGCCCACACACACAACAAGAGGGATAGCAGGGTGGGGTTGGTTAGAAAATGTGGGATGACTAGAAGTTCAGTTTTAGTGAGGTTTAGTTTAAGATACAGGGGGGACATGATGTCAGAGACAGCAGACAGACAGTCACGGTGTTTTGTAGCAGGGCTGGAGTGAGGTCTCGGGGGGAAAGTGTAAAAGTTGGGGTGTCATCAGCGTAGAAATGGTACTGGAAGCCGAATCTGCTGATGGTTTGTCCAATGGGGGCTGTGTACAATGAAAAGGGGAGAGGACCTAGAACGGATCCCTTGGAACCCCACGGGAAGAGGAGAGAGGTCGAACTGGAAAATGAGACACTGAAGGAGCGGCCCAGAGAGGTAGGAAGAGAACCAAGAAGGGGAGCGGTGTCCTGGATACCAATGGAGCTGAGCATGTGGAGGAGGAGGTAGTGATCAACAGTATCAAATGCTGCAGAGAGATCCAGAAGAAGCAGCAATGAGTAGTTACCCTGAGATTTTGCTGTTAGGAGGTCAAGAACTTACTAAGCAGTTTCCGTGGGGTTAGGTGCGGAAACCTGATTGCAGAGGGTCAAAAAGAAGTTTAGCGGAGATAGCGGATTAGGCGAGAGTAGACCAAGCGTTCCAGGAGTTAGAGATGAAGGGAGGTTAGAGACTGGTCGGTAGTTAGTAGCGCAGGGCGGGTCCAGAGAGGGCTTTTTCAGTAAGGGGGTTAAAAATAGCGTGTTTAAAGGAGGATGGGAAGATCCAGAGGAGAGAGAGGTTACAGATTGTAGTGAGGTGAGAGAGGACAGCTTGGAGAAATAGACGTGACAAGGTGGGAGGGAAGGGGGTCACTAGAGCAGGTGGTGGGGCGCGCAGACAGCAGAAGCTGGACACTTCTTCTTCTGATGTCGGGTCAAAGGCTGAAAGCAGATTAGAGGACCTGCAGGGAGGGACAGGATGGATTCTTGGCTTGGTGTTTGTGATAATAGTCATGCCGGATACTGTCAATTTTGTCTTTGAAGTGAGTGGCCAGGTCTTCAGCACAGAGGTCAGTGACCGGGGGGCTGAGCTTTAGGCCTGAGGGGAGTGGAAAGTGTCAAACAGGGCGTTTTGGGTTGTTGTGTAATGTGGAGAAAGAGGGGGGTGAAGTTTTTTTTGTTTGGCGCAGTGAAGGGCAGTGGTAAGTCCTGAGCATGAATTTATAGTGGAGAAAGTCTGCAGGTAGCTTTGACTTTCTCCACAGAAAGCTCAGCACACCCGGAACAGCGCTGGAGAAAACGAGTCTGAGGTGTGTGCCAAGGCTGCGGCGTCTGACTCTGGTGGTGCAGCGTGTGAGTGGTGCCAATATGTCCAGGTGGTTGTGAGAGTTTCATTTTAATTTTGAACGGCCAGGTCAGGACAGGAGAAGGAGGGAGATATGGGGGCAGTGAAAGAAATGTATGATGTCAATAAGTTCCTCAGTGTTTATTGAGCGGAGATTTCGGAAAGGGTAATGGGTAGGTGTGACCAGAGAAGGCTGAGAGTTAGCGAAAAGTGAAGGAAAAAGGTTGTGGGTCAGAGAGAGGGCCCAAAAGGGGAGTTGCTAAGATTTAAAATAGAGCAGAGGCGACAGAAGACCAGATCAAGAGTGTTCCCATCCTTGTGAGTTGGAGAGTTTATAATTTGCGAGAGGCAAGGGGAAAAGGTTAGTGAAAAGAAGACAAGAGGGAGAAGGAGACATAGGGTTGTCAAAGGGAGGTTGAAATCCCCCCATGATGAGAGTGGGTAAATTTTAGTAGAGAGGAAGTGTGGGAGCCAGGCAGCAAAATGATCCAGAAACTGTCGGGGTGAGGCCGGGAAGGCTGTACACAACGCGACTCTGAGAGAAAAATGGCCGGAAGAGTCTGAGGGTGTGGAACTCAAAGGAGGGGAAAGTGAGGGGGTGCAGGGGGAAAAAACCTGGTAGGTGCAGTGTGGAGAAAGAAGTAAGCAACTCCTCCACCCGGGTCTGTTCTCAGGTCTGGTGGTGTTGGTGAAGTGTAGGCCGCCGTAGGTAAGAGCGGCAAGGGAAGCAGTGTCTGATTGCTGGAGCCAAGTTTCTGTGAGAGCTTGGAGATTGAGAGAGTTAGAAAGGAACAGGTGATGGACAGCAGTGAGTTTATTTTCCGACGGATCGGGGATTCCACCAAGCACATTTAAACGGAACAGGAAAAGACGTACAGCGAATAGCAAGCAGGTTAGTAGGGTTACCAGTGATATCACTCTCTAATCTACCAGAAAGTGATTATCATTTTACAGGTTGACTCTTGAAATGCACACATTGTATCATTGATTGAGCATAGCTTGGAAATCCTTCCTCGACAGACTACTGACTTATTTTTTATTGAATTTGTTTGTGAACCATTTGTTAACATATTTACTATTCAATTAGTTGTAGCTACTACCCTGTTCCCCCGAAAATAAGACATAGTGCATTTTTTTATGCAATTCAGAGTTTGGCTGCTTATGCTGATGTTTGTGAATTATTGTTCATAGAAAAAAAAAAAACATCCCCTAAAAATAAGTCTTAGCTCGTCTTTAGGAGCAAAAATTAATATGAGACACTGTCTTATTTTCGGGGAAACAGAGTATCTAATTTTCATAATCACTTTCTAAAACTACAAATAAAGTGTTTATTTTTTGCTTCCCTTTCTGTTTAGGTCCAGCATGTCTGGATTACACCTTGTGAAGAAGGGCAGAGAGCACAAGAAACTTGATCTCCATCGTGACTTCACCGTCGCTTCCCCAGCTGAGTTTGTAACCCGATTTGGGGGTAACCGCATTATTGAAAAGGTCTGTAAGATTTTTTACTTTTTAGCATTAACCCCTTAAGGACCAGGCGTTTTTCTTTTTGTTGACACGTTCGTTTTTCCCTCCTCGCCTTCTGAAAGCCATAACTTTTTTATTTTTCCAAACCCACATAGACACATGAGGGGTTTTATTTTGCGGGACAAGATGTACTTTCTAATGGGTTATTCACTATACTATAGAAAAACTTTGGAAACCGCAAAAAAAAATTTCCCAAGTGGGACAAAATTTTGAAAAAAAAATGTATTTTTCGCCATGTTTGCGGGGGTTTTGCTTTTAAAGGCGTTCAATCTTCGGTAAATATAATGTGTTATCTTTTGTTCTAAAAGGTTGTTACGCATCCCGGGAATAAACCCAAAAATGTAGGGGTTTTCCCTTATGTTTTGGTACCGTAAAAAAAATTCCAAACATTTTCTATTTTTGAAATTTGCGCCACGGCGCCATTTTGTGCGACCAATAACTTTTTTTGTACTAACACCCTAACGGACGTCAGTGAGGGGGCATTTTTTTCGGGCTGAAGTGTACTTTTTATCGCTAGCATTTGGAATGCATGCGACTTTTTTGATCATTTTTATTCCATTTTTGAATGACGTAAAATGACAAAAAACGCAATTTTGGGGGTTTGGTAATTTTTTTTTTCTACGCTGTTCATCGTACGGGAAAAATGATGTTATATTTTTATAGATCGGTACTTTTTCGGACGTGGCGATACCAAATAGTGTAACTTTTTTATTCTTTTAATGATTTTATTTGTAAAATGGGAAAGGGGGGTGATTTGAACTTTTTAATACTTTTTTTTTTTTTGTACTTTAAAACTTTTTTTTTTTTACTGTAACATTGGGCCACCGTGGTGCTTGACCACTAGGTGGCGCGATTGTTAATACAACCTAATGCATTGCATAGGCAATGCATTAGGGTGTACAAAGATGGCAGTTTCCCCCACTTCCTGTCTGCGGACGGAAGTGGGGCAAACCGGCCAGGGTAAGTGACGGGAGCCTTCACAAGGCTCCCCACCACAATGCCCGGTCATTGGATCGGCGCAGCATAGCTGCGCTGATGCCGATCACCGCACCGATCGGTGCGCGGCACCGATCGGCGTTAAATTCAGACGCCGCGCCCACTTTGCCGCGGTGTCTGATGGGTAAAAATGGCGCCAGTGGGCGGAGCCACCCGCCGGCGCTGTTACTGCCGGGTGTTAGCGCCGATTTGCTGCTAACACCCAGCGGCTGTGCGGGGGGGGGGTCGCGGAGCGATCCCCCTGCAAAGCCCCTTAGCAGCCCTGGGACGTACTGATACACCCAAGGTCGTTAAGGGGTTAAAGGCCATGTCTCACTTCAAACATTGATAGCATATCACTAGGATATGCTATCAATGTCTGATAGGTCTGGGTCCAAGACATGGGACCCGCACCTATCACACATTGATGGAGCACGAGTCGGGACCAGGGCTGTGGAGTCAGTGAGCCAAAGCTCCGACTTCTCAATTTCCCTAACTCCGACTCCTGACTCCCTCATACATGGCACATGTTTAAGTGATAACTTTACTGTAGTAAAATGGTAACATCAGGCTGTTTATCACCTTATGATACAATAATCAAGGTATTTAGGTAGAACATACACTGACAAGCAAAATGGTAACAATGTTTTGAACTTTTGACTTTCAGGCTCCATATCTCACCATCTACTACAGCTTTGACTGTGAGACTACAGTCATTTTATAGACAATCATCTTGGCTATCTCATACATCAATTTGACTTGTAACTATTTAGCATCTGCTTAGTTATGCAGATTTTTATCATGTAACTGCATTGTTACTGTTCTGCTCCTAAAAATTAAAATGTTAATTTTTATTATTTTGTTAGTATTTGGTAAATCCACCTCTGGCTTTCAATACTTCCTTAATCCTTCTGGACTCTCGATCAGATTCAAGCATACCTCGACCGAAATCTGATCCCAGGTCTCTTCTACATGTTCCCAATGTTGATGCAGACTGGTCGACTCACTTGGGTACAAAGACAGCTTTTTCTTCAACTCTACCCAGGAGTGTTCAATTGGGTTGAGGTCTGGGGACAATTCAGCAACTCTACTTCATTGTCATTGAACCATTTGTTTGCCAATCTCAACGTATGCTTTGGGTCGTTGTCCTTCTGGAACACTATGTTGCCCTTCTCATACCCATAGTACTCGATTATATGAAGTAACTCATCTTGTAGGACACTCACATATAGCTCAGCATTGAGATCAACATCGATCCTGGTCAAGTGTCCAACACCTTTGGTTGTGAAACAACTCTTTGTCATCAGGCTTCCTCCCATGAATTTAACAGTTTCTTCAATTCCTTGATCTGTTAGCTTCCTTTTCCCTTGATTCTTTCAAACCCATTTTCACCCATCAGAGCCCGGTCTATTGATTTTCATCTCATCGCTCCAAATCGCCTGTTTCCAATCTTCCATTTTTTATACTTTCAAACTCTTTGCCAATGATTCTTATGATGAGATTAAAATTGAGGCTTCTTCACCTCTTCTTGGGCCACCATTCCAGACCCGTGTAATGCGTGTTGCCCGGTGCTTGCATGGATGTCTGTTATCTCGCTCTTACAAAGCATATAAGCCTCCTCCACTGCCGTGTTGGTCACATCAGAACTGATAGACCTTGTGATGAGTGACTTGTTGACTCTGATATTTCCCCTGGACGTCACCTCGTGGCTTCTGAATGGATAGATGGACTTCATTTCATATTCTTCCAGTTGTCAGGGCCTCACATGATGCAGTTATGCAATTTTCTTGGCCGAGAGACCGCTATCGATGAGATGGATGATGCTGCTTCTCTTTTCTAGCGAAATCTTCTTCATGGCTATTCGAACCAGTGATCTTTCACTTGAGAATCAACCTAATAACACACTGAGCTATTAGGGAATGTGAGAAGAGGTTGTAATTTGTAGTATACAAGAAGAAACAGATTTTTCCACCATCAGGAGCAAAACAGTAACAATGCAGTTACATAACAAGAATCTGAATAATTAATTCAGATTTGTACCTACATTACACAAACAAAACCTACACATATTAGGTATCCACATGACCGTAAAGACCTGTAGAATTAATCTAACCGGTTATTTAGTGTGAAATGTGAATGTTGTAAAAATAATTTAAAAAAAAAACAGTTGTAAAACAAATTGGAAACTCAAACTATGCCCCCAAAAAGTACAACTTCTCCAGCATAAAACAAATCCTCTGACTGTTAAAACGCAAGGAGTCTAAAACTAAAAAAAAATGTGCTGGTCTTTTCAGGCCAGGGGCTTAAAGAGTTAAAAAAAAATATATGCATGAAATGTGTGCCTTTTAAGCCTGTGGTAAATAGATCCCAAAGTATAACATTATTCACAGGCATCCTTTATTAAATACCTCTGTATGCTCCAGTGGCATCCCTGTCCATTTATAGATACCTTTACTGGAGCTTCCATAGACAGAGGTACTTGGATTTCATTTTCTCCTGCTCCTGAGCTCCCTCGTGAGCAGTGGTACTGCTGACAGTCACCATTAAACTGAGTGTTGGATGGCTGTTAGTAGTGTCATCACTCTGAAGGGAGAGCAGGAGAAAAAGAGAGAGGCTGACAACAGAGCTAAACCACCGGCTTTCCCAATGATCTAGTTAGTCTTATAAAGACAGTTAAATTGGCTGTTTTATTTATTTATGAGATATAAATCGGGAACATTTTGCTGCCTTTCTTATTCTGGTACAAAAACAACTGTCCTAAAAATAATGGCATAACCCACAGACCAGTCCACAGTAGTGACTTCCATGAAGTTCGTGGACTAAATATGGTGTTAGTCATGTGACCTCTACACATGTCATCTGACCACTGAGTCCCAGATTGTTCCGGTTTGTAACAGTTTATAGAGGAGTAAAACTTCTCCAGTATAACTACCTCCAGCAGCATCTTACCATGTGACCACCACACAGGTCATGTGACCCTGGTAGTCAGGTAACAGTAGTGTATGGAGGAGCAGTACTTCTCCAGTGTTACTACCTCCAGCAGTGTCTTATCATGTGACCACCACACAGGTCATGTGACCCTGGTAGTCAGGTAACAGTAGTGTATGGAGGAGCATAACTTCTCCAGTATTACTACCTCCAGCAGTGTCTTATCATGTGACCACCACACAGGTCATGTGACCCTGGTATCCAGGTAACAGTAGTGTATGGAGGAGCAGAACTTCTCCAGTATTACTATCTCCAGCAGCGTCTTATCATGTGACCACCACACAGGTCATGTGACCCTGGTATCCAGGTAACAGTAAGTAATTGAGGAGAAAAAACTTCTCCAGTAGTACTATCTCCAGCAGCGTCTTATCATGTGACCACCACACAGGTCATGTGACCCCTGTATCCAGGTAACAGTAGTGTATGGAGGAGCAGAACTTCTCCAGTATCTACCTCCAGCAGCGTCTTATTATGTGACCACCACTCAGGTCATGTGACCCGGGTATCCAGGTAACAGTAGTGTATGGAGGAGCAGAACTTCTCCAGTATTACTATCTCCAGCAGCGTCTTATCATGTGACCACCACACAGGTCATGTGACCCCTGGTATCCAGGTAACAGTAGTGTATGGAGGAGCAGAACTTCTCCAGTATTACTACCTCCAGCAGTGTCTTATCATGTGACCACCACACAGGTCATGTGACCCTGGTATCCAGGTAACAGTAGTGTATGGAGGAGCAGAACTTCTCCAGTATTACTATCTCCAGCAGCGTCTTATCATGTGACCACCACACAGGTCATGTGACCCCTGGTATCCAGGTAACAGTAGTGTATGGAGGAGCAGAACTTCTCCAGTATTACTACCTCCAGCAGTGTCTTATCATGTGACCACCACACAGGTCATGTGACCCCCTGGTATCCAGGTAACAGTAGTGTATGGAGGAGCAGAACTTCTCCAGTATTACTAACTCCAGCAGCGTCTTATCATGTGACCACCACACAGGTCATGTGACCCCTGGTATCCAGGTAACAGTAGTGTATGGAGGAGCAGAACTTCTCCAGTATTACTACCTCCAGCCGCGACTTGTCATGTCTGTCAGTGTCTATGGAGAAAACACTGCACAATCTTCTCTCGTTTGTGCATTTTAATATTTACATGCTGACATTCACTTAAGACAGGTGTGGGTGTGTGTGTGTGTTTTTTAACCGTATACTCTATTAACTGCGTGACAATATTACCTTAGAGACCATTACACAAGTAAATGCACACAGTGAAGAAGTTACTGGAGGAAACCTATAAGAAGAATTATTATTCCACGGTTATTACTTGGGGTCACATGATGTGTGTGGGAGGTGGGTGTCTGTCATGTAAAGGACACCTTGTTTATCCTATTTGGTCACCATATAGAAGCACTTGACATGATTGATCTGTGGGTCATACCATTCTACTGTGCAGACAGGGGTCAACTGCACAGTAATGAAAATGGTGTGTAAGCAGAATTTTAAACGCATGTATCTTCAAGTAGTAATAAAACATTGCTAAAACCAGACATCATCTTTAAGTCTTTAGAGCTTTTTCTGTGAGTGGGGGAAACATTCTACTGTAGGCTTTTATATTGTAGCCTCGGATGTTTCTGGGTTTTGAACTGCAGAAACAAGTGGCTATGAATAGAATAGGAAGGCTTGTTATAGCTTGAGCATTTCCATAAGTACTGTGTAATCAGTGAACAAGGAACGACAGACGTGACCTTCAGGGATTCTGCTTAGTCTGTCCACGTTGTCCACCTGTAATGTATCAGGAAGCTTTTTGTGCAGCCTGTTTAGGAGGCCCCCTTTAATAGAATATAGTTATATGCAGTAATATTAGCAGTAGGAACACTTTTCTTCGTGAACAAAAACGTCTGACCCTCTTAATTGGAATCGGATTTACTTTCTAATGGCTCTGCTTCTTCTCTCCTTTGGTTTGGTCATAAAAGATCATTTTGGAAAGGAGAGTGAGAGAGCAGTTTTTCTCACAAATTTTGTGTAAACTTATGAGGCTGCAGAGCAAAATTTTTAACAAAAAACACAGACACAAGGCCATACATAATGGCAGGACAATGACTTATCCCCAGCAGGAGTTCATATAGGCTCCAGAAGTGTAACAGGTGCAGCTCACAAACCCATCCACTAGGGGGGCAACAGCCTAGTTAAAAAAAACTGCACAGGGGGCGTGGCTTAGCAATGGCCGTGTGAGGACGCACTGTGCTGAGCTCCTCGCATCCTTGACCATTACCGGGCCATTTTCAGCACTAATATGGGGGAAACGAACAAACGCCAGAGGACCAGAGCCGCCCTGCGTGCCAGCTCTGCCCAGGGGGAGATGGAAGCTTTTTTCCCCCCAATCAAGACGGCGATCTCACTCCCGCGGACCCACAAGATGGCCAAAAACCCGCATGGCGCCCCTTTTCTGACCCCCGGGGGGAAGCCTACTGCCGAGGGGAGCCCTCCCACCGCCATCCCCAACTCGGGAAAGGGGAGGGTTGCGACAACCTCCAGGCTCTGTACCACCGCGGAGAAAAATTTCCCGGGCGCCCCACCTGCCCCCTCTTCACCCCCGGCCCCGAGAGGGAAAGCGCGCTCCCCTGCGATCCCGCCTGTGGTGAGTTTGCTCCCCCTGGGGGCCCGGGGAGAGCTGCCCCACGGATCGCTCGTACCATTGCCAGGGGGACCCGGTTTGAAAAAGCCCCGACCCCTTTCCCCCCACCCCCCGGGGCGGGGGGCGGGGAGTTTCCGGCGCCCCCCCTGCTTTTTTGCAGCGCCGGGGTCCAAGCCCGGAAGCCCCTTCTCGGCCTGCGGCCCCCCCGGGCCCCAGTGGCCCATTTGCCCTTGGCGGCCGAGAGCCGCGCCCCAGAAATGTAAGGGCCGCCACCCAAATTGGGTCTCCCGGGCCCCCCAAATTGGGTCTCCCCACCCCCAAAATGCACCCCTGCAAACCCCCCCAAAGAATTCAGGGCCCCACCTCTTTTGGCCCCCCCAAAGAATGGGGCCGCCCCCCCAGCAACAAGGGGTTGATCCCCCCTTTGCTTCCCGGTTTTCCCCCCATAATGGTTTGGGCCCCCCCCTTTTTCCCTTCCCCCCCAAAAGGTTTGGGAAACCCCTCCCCTGGGCCCCCATAAAGGGGCCCCCCCAAGGAGAGCCCGGATTCCCACCCAAAAGGGTCCCCTTTTTTTCCTCCCAAAAAATGGCCCTTTTTGGCCCCCAAACCACCCAGAAACCGGCCCGGTCCCGGGAAATGGAAAGGGATATTACCCTACAAATTCCCCCGGTTCCCCCTTTCATAAAAAAATGACTTCCAAACCCCAAGCCCGGGACCCGCTGACCCCCCTTGGGGCGGCCTAAGACCCCCGGGCCAACTTTCTCCAAAATATTTCCCTTTCCCAACACCCGGGACATAAAAAAATTTCTTGGGGCCTTTTGGGGCACAGGGTGCCCACCCCGGCTTTTAAACCTTCCGGCTTCCAAGGCCTTTAACCTGAAAATTGGGGGGTCCCCCCTTGGGCCCCCCAACCACCGGGAACCAAAGGGGAAAATTGTTTTTCCCCAAAACCCATATGCCCAGTACCAAGGGGAAAGGGTCTTTTTCCTTTTTTGACCCCCTTTTGTTTTTTTTTTTTTTAATTTTTTTTTAAGGGTTTTTTTTAAATTTTTTTTTTTTTTGCCCTTTTTTTTACTTTTTTTTTTTTTTTTTTTTTTTTTTTTTTTTTTTTTTTTTTTTTATTTTTTTTTTTTTTGGGTTTTTTTTTTTTTTTCTGTTTTTTTTTTTTTTTTTTTTTTTTTTTTTCCCCTTTTTTTTTTTTTTTTTTTTTTTTTTTTTTTTTTTTTTTTTTTTTTTTTTTTTTTTTTTTTTATCTTTTTTTTTTTTTTCCCCTTTTTTTTTTTTTTTTTTTTTTTTTTGCCCTTTTTTGTTTTTTTTTTTTTTGGTTTTTTTTTTTTTATGGCCCTTTTTTTTTTTTTTTTTTTTTTTTAAACCCTTTTTTTTTTTTTTTTTTTAAATGATATTATTTTTTTTTTTTTTTTTATTTTTTTTTTTTTTCGGTTGTTTTTTTCGAAATGAAGGGGACTTTTTTAACAAGGCCGGGCGTCGCAATCGCTTGACCTACAAGGCGCTCCCATTAGGATCTTGCGGGACTTGTCGTTTTAAACTTAGCCCGAGGGGCGCCCTTTAAAAGCCACTTTTAAATCTCGGCATGAAAAAAAATTTTTCCCTTCCCAAAGGGGGGGTACCCTTTTTTGCGTTTCATGTCTTTTCCCAAACAGACCTGACAGTCCGCACACCGGAAGGAAAACCCACCGTTTCGCGCGCCGCTGCACCGGGAGAACCTTTTTCTTTCCCGCCCTGGCCAAACCTTGGGTCGTCCCCTCTCTCTTGGGCCCCACCCATCGGAAGAGACATCCTCCGTCCCTCTCTCTCAACGCGCGGCACCGGATTGGGGCCGCACCCCGCTTTTCCCTGACCTCGACATCAAGGGCCCCTCCGAAATCGCCTAAAAAAAAAACCCAAAAAGGACTGAACCCCCCAGAAAAAGAGCGCGGGTTTCTTAAACCCTTTTTTCACCGAACGGGGGCCCTTTTAAAAATGTTTTCCGGGAAACCCCCAAAAAAAAAGGGTAGGACTGCCCCCCAACATCAGAAAATAAGCACTAAAACCTCCGGGTTTTCGCCGACCCCGGGAGCCCTAGGTCCGGGGGAGGGGCCAAAAAGCTTTTTCCCCCGCCCCCCTTTACCCCACCAGGCCCATCAGTTGCCCTGCCGCCCCCAAGGACCCCTTTTAATCTTATCCTGGTCCTTTTCAATAAGGGACAGCTCTTCCCCAAACATTAATGCTTATGCACCAAATGTGGGTAAAGGGCGGGTTTTTTTTTGAAGCCCGGTTGACACTTCTCCTCCCCCTGCCCGGGGGGACAGTTCCCGGGTTGTAAACTTTAAAAATGACGCTTGCCCCAACCGGAAAACCCCTCTGGGAAACCCAAATTTGTCATACTGGGGCCCATCAAAAAAGCAAGAAAGCCTTCTCTTTTAACCCACTGTGTGACTCCGGGAGAATCTTGCACCCGGGCCGTAGGGATTACCCCTTTTTTCTCTCCTCCTAAACGGCCTTATAGCCCCGTTTGGACTACATAATGGTCCAATATTCCCCCCCTCCCAATTGTGTTTTTCCAATTTTTCCTTTGGGAAAAATTTTATGGCCCCGACCACGCCCCCCAGTTTTTTGTTCGCTTCGCCCCCCTTTTTTTCCCGCAAGAGGGTCGGAACGGGAAAGACTAAAATGATTCTCTTCCCTTGGACACAAAAATTTTTTTACGGAAAATTGAAGTTTAATGTTTTTTCCAAATTTTTTCTGACCCTTTCACTTAGATAAAACTCTACTCCAAAGATTCCCCAAAATGGGGGGCCCCTAAAAATTTTTGATTAGAGGGGTCCCCTTTAAAACCCAGGGCCCAATTAAAAGGACAAGGCTGCTACCCCAAAAAAAGGCCCTCTCAAAGTTGAAAAGTTTGGGAAAAGGGCAAAAAGGGGCCCCCTCTCCGCCAAAAATTTCCCCGGGGAAATGCAGACTCCCCGGGTTTGGGGGTAAAAACGCCCTTGAGGCAATTTTGGGGTCGTTTTTTTCCAAGATGCCGCAGCACAACGATTTACAGAAACGGCAATAAAGTGGACGAATGCCCCCCGGGCGGTTCGCCCCCCGTTTGGCCATTCCGCTTTCCCCCCTCTGTAAAAACTGCCTGGGAATTTCCGGGGCACGAAACGGAGAAATTGCTCAGGTTTTCCAAATTTTTTAAAATTCCCAAAATTGGTAAAACTTCCCAAACCCCCCCCACCCAAACCCACCAGATGTTTTTCCCAAACATCCCTCCCTAAAAACAAAAACCCCCTACCCAGCCCCCTGGGGTACGGAGGACCAAATTTAGTCTGATGGATTTTGCAGTCGGTCTTTAAAAAAGGTCTCCCGGGGGAAAAACCCCGGGCCCCGGTTTGGTTACACGGAAAAAAACCCCCAAAACTTTTGGGGACTTTCCGCTGGGGCCCCTTGCCCCTTTAAACGGCCTTCAACACTATCACAAGGGAAAAACCCTTTTCCCCTTTTCTAAAGCCTTTCTTGCGCATTAGCGCTTATCCCCCAAAATCGGGAAAAGGGAACCCCAATCCCGGGTGGAAGTTACAGCCCCTTTTTCCCTCTCAAAAATTTTAGACCGAAGATCAAAGCGAACTGAGGGCCAAAAGGCTTTACCCCTCTTTTAACCCCCATTAGCCCAAACCCCAAAATCAGGTAGGTTTTGTCCCGGGCAGGGGGCCGTGATAACACCTTTAAAAACCCTTTGGAAAATTTTATTCATTATCAACGTTTCAAAAATCCCCTCAGGGCTTGTCTCTAAAGCAGAGAAGGCTTTTGATCGTATTTCGGGGCCCTTTCCCCCTCCTTTCAAACTTTTAAACACTGGGTCTGGGCCCCTCCCTTTTTTTACCCAAAGGATTGCAGCTCTATATCGGGGCCCCCTCGCCCTTCCAAAAAAAAAAGGGCTCCTTGTCCCGCCTCTTTCCCAAATTCGAATGGAACTAAAACAGGGCCCCCTTATCCCCTTTACGGGTTAGCATTGGTGAGGGAAACCCCTAATGGCGACTATCGGGATCTAACCCCGACATCAAGGGGATTACAATTGGGAAATGGGGAATATAATTTCTCGCATTTGCAGACGCCCTTTCTGGTCTACATTAAAAATCCGCATATCTCTCTTCCAAATCTGATGGCCGACTTTAAAAAAAATTTTTGGATTTGGGCAAATTTTAAAAACCCAACTTCTCCAAGTCCCCAGCCCTTTTTTTTGGGATCCCCCCCAAAGGGACCCACCTTCTTAGGGGCCCCAAAACCCCCCTTTCCCGAAGGGCCTAAGGCAGGCTTTCCTACCTGGGGGTACCCCTCTGGGGAGATCTCTCGCACTCTTCGCCAACAATTTTTTTTCCCCCCCTTTATATAAAACCCAAAAAAGGGACCTAGAACAGTTGGGCACACAAAGAACAATCGTGTTTTGCAAAAAAAAAACTGCAAAAAATGTCTATCCCCCCAAAAATTTCCCCTATACTTTTTTTCAAACTTTTCCCCTCCGAACCCCCCGCTTCTTCCCTGGGGAAACCCCGGGGCAGTGTTTTACCGTTTTTGTGGGCCCACTCGGATCACAAATGCGTATGACACGTTTCACGAGACAAAAGTAAGTTTGGGGGGGGGGGGTTTACCGGACGTAGGTTATTTTAATTTAGCCTCGGCCTACTCACGTTTTTCGCGCTTGCTTCAAAAACCACCGGAGGGGAAGTTGTGGGTCACCTTGGAAAGGGGCCCAAAGTGCATCGCGTTTGGGGTCCACCCCGGGAACTTGGACTCCCGTTTTTGGGTAGTCCCTTGCCCTCCTCCTTCTGCATACAGCAAACTCTATGGGTTTTCTCTATACTTTACGGGCACCCTTTTTTCCCCATTAAACGGGGGGGCCCCATTTGAACCCCCTTAAAAACGGAAAAACCCCGTTTTTCCCCCCGGGCATTTCGCCTGCTGTTTTTTTTGGGTGGCACTAAAAGACCCTTTAAACGCTGTGTAAATGTAAATTTTTTTGAGGGGGGACGCCCCCCGGTTTTGGGCCCGAAAATTCTCGAGGGAAAACCCAAGTTCCTACTGGGCCCCCGGAAATTCATTTTTTGTACAACTTTCCCTTTTTTTCCCAAACAAAATCGGGGGGCAAATGTGGGTTTGGGTTTAAGGCCCCTCACGACGTTTGAACAAGCATTTTTTTGGCACCGGAAACCTATGAGACAGTCTCGGGTTCTTTTTATGAAAAAACTCAACTTACTGACCAGGCCAAAAACCCCCCCCTCCCCCTGTTTTGTTCAAAAGGTAAAAGGACCTTTTCTTTTCATCACCGCTCATTGGGAGCAGTGCTACCCAGATGACTAAAGGGGCGCTAAGGCTTTCCAAAACATCAAAAAACATTTTAAAAAAATTTTGTCCCGTTGGTAAAGGGCCCCCCGGCTGTTTTGGCATAAGATTTTTTCCTTTCCATTTCCCAATTTCGTTCTGGAAAAGGGGGGGGTGAGAGGGGACATTTCCCATGTGTGGGGGGGGTTTTTCTGTGCGAGCCCCTTTTTGGATTTTTCGTTTTTTGGAGGAAATTGGGGGAAATAACGGGTGTCCCCCCCCTTTATACCCCGGGGGAAACTTTTTTCCCTTTTTTATGTTTCCCCCATCCCCATAAAAAAAATTTTAAAGAAATCCCCCCCTTAACCACTTGTTGCAACGCTAAAACCTAAACCCCGCGTAAGGGAAATCAACCACCCCCCCCGTCCAAAACAATTTTGGTTTGCTAAAATTTATTTCTCAGGAAAAATGGGGGAAATTTAAATTTGCTCATACCCCTAAAACAGGTAGACAAGTCCCAAAAAGACCTGGGGCCGTGGTAAACTCCCCCCAAATTCCCCCCTCTTCCTTTCTAACCCCTGAAACAACAAACGTGAAGGGTCATAATCATAAAAGCCCCCCCCCCCCCCCTTTTTTTTTTTTTTTTGTTTTTTTTTTGTTTTTTGTGTTGTTTTTTTTGTTTTGTGTGTGTCTGTTGGGGTTATGTAAAACGGGGGCCCCCAGTGTACCCTTTTAATGCAAAGGGCGGGTTCGGCTTTTTTTTGTCCCCCCTTCCATACTAGTACAGGTGTTTTTGGTTTTAAGGGCCCTTTTTATACCCTTTAACAAAAAAGTCCCAATTTTTGGGTTTTTTACAATTGAAGGATCAGTTCTGGTTTTTCTTTTTTGCGATTAAATCATCAAGACCCGTACAATTTTCCCTATCAAAAAAATTGCATTTTTTGCAGTCCTTTCTTCATTTTTTGACCTTTTTTTTACTACAAATTTCTCATGTCCGCATTTTCCGGATTAAAACCTCCTTTTTTATTTGTCCCCATTATTTTTCATCAAAAAAACCTTTTTTTGAATTTTAAAAAAAAAAAAAAAAAAAAAACTGCACAAATTTGGGTAAGTACCAACCCTTTAACCAGGGTTTCCTTTTGAATTTTTTAAAGGGGTTTATTAGAGCATTAAAAACAGAAGGGAAAAAAAAGTTTCCTCTCCCAAAAGAGTTTGGAGAGTAACTACATTTTCTTCTGTGTTTAAAGCCTAATAAACAAACCTTTAAAAGGGTCTAAAGGTGTGCCCCTTTGGGTTTTTTTTTATTCTTGCTGGGGGATAGCTTTTTCCCCTACACCCGACCCTTTTTACAGGAGAGGGGGCTTCCCTTATGTTTTTTTTAAGGTACACACCATTTTGCAGAAAAGCCCCAATAAAATAAAATGGGAGACTGCACCCAAAAGCAAAAATTTCTGCCCAAACAACAACTCTCTCCCCAAATTAAACCATGAAAAGGGGAAAATTACCCTCCTAAGTGAAAAGGAAACGTGTGAGCAATTTTACACAGGGGGGGGCTTTCCCCCTACAAAGGGAAAGTTCACATTGGGATTTTTAGATTTCTTTTTTGGATCAGTTTCGGACCCAAAAAAGGGGCCCAAACAAACCCCTCTAACACCCGCCGGCGGAGTCAGCAGCAAATAAGGAGAAGGCAGGAGGATGTTTTCCCTCCCCCCTTCTCCCTTTGTATGCAGAACCCTCGGGGACCTGTACTATTGGCGTCCCCAAGGGGGGGTGACGCCCCCGCTTTACCAAAGCCCCCCCGGGGAAACCGGGTTTTCCCCGGCCGCCAAACCTCTGCCGCCGAGGAAGATCTGGGAGCTGCGTGCGGCGTGCGGCGGAACCTCACCCGCTTACCCAAAACCCCCAGCTCCCAAAGCGGACCGGACCGCGCTGCATGCACCGCAGGTAACTAGCTGTTTTTTAAGTTTATAATCCTTAGGGGGCATCTGCCTGGCTACTGAGGGGGGCTACTGGGGCATCTGCCTGGCTACTGAGGGGGGCTACTGGGGCATCTGCCTGGCTACTGAGGGGGCTACTGGGGCATCTGCCTGGCTACTGAGGGGGGCTACTGGGGCATCTGCCTGGCTACTGAGGGGGGCTACTGGGCATCTGCCTGGCTACTGAGGGGGGCTACTGGGGCATCTGCCTGGCTACTGGGGACCATGGGGCATTAGGGGGCATCAGCCTGGCTACTGAGGGGGCTACTGGGGCATCTGCCTGGCTACTGAGGGGGCTACTGGGGCATCTGCCTGGCTACTGGGGTATCTGCCTGGTTACTGAGGGGGCTAGTGGGGCATCTGCCTGGCTTCTGGGGGGGCTACTGGGGCATCTGCCTGGCTACTGAGGGGGCTACTGGGGCATCTGCCTGGCTACTGAGGGGGCTACTGGGGCATCTGCCTGGCTACTGGGGCATCTGCCTGGCTACTGGGGGACTATGGGGCATCTGCCTGGCTACTGGGTGACTTTGGGGCATCTACATGGCTACTGGGGAACTATGGGGCATCTACATGGCTAGTGGGGGACTATGGGGCATCTACATGGCTACTGGGGGACTATGGGGCATCTACATGGCTACTTGGGGACTATGGGGCATCTGCCTGGCTACTTGGGACCATGGGGCATCTGCATGGCTTCTGGGGGACTATGGGCCATCTGCATTGCTTCTGGGGGACTATGGGGCATCTGCATGGCTACTGGGGGACTATGGGGCATCTGCCTGGCTACTGGGGGACTATATGGGGCATCTACATGGCTACTGGGGGACTATAGGGCATCTCCCTGGCTACCGGGGGGTTATGTGGGGCATCTCCCTTTCTATATGGGGCATATTACCTGGCTGCAGAGGGCATATTACTATCTGGCTACAGGGGGCAAAAATACCTATCTACCTACATGGGCAGATATAACTGTCATCTACAGGGGGCTTTATAGCCACTTATCTACCTACAAGTAGTTCTAAAATTATGACGGCCCTTTAAGGTACGCCGTGAGGCTGATGTGGCCCCCGGTGAAAACGAGTTTGACACCCCTGGTTTAGAGTGTCCAAGTATTCCTCATGCAGCCACATAGCCTGGCTTCTCCATCTTGGAGTACGCAACGCAGACAGGCGGGCTTGGTGCAACCACGTGCGACGTTTCGGGAGAATCCTCCCCCTTTCTCAAGCACAAGGTGGTTGGCTATTGGAGAGAAGGGAGTCAAGGATCTCCCGTACTTCAGGTATACTTTGGCACAATGTGCAATTACAACAATTACTACTGCTTTCGTTAAGAAAAACAGATGCTGGGGTACATCCTCCTTTTCGTCTTGGACCTGTGTTCTAGTAGACACGGAACTTACAGGGAACCTGTCACATTGAACATCCTGACTGATCCGCTGGCAGCATGTTATAGAGCAGAAAGCTGACCAGATTGATTTATAGTTTTGTGGGGAAAGATTGAGTAGAACTTGTATTTTATTTAACTCCTTGCTTATTCTAGGTTCAGGAGTCCAAGACCGCCTACTGGACACAGAATAAGCACAGCTTTAAATGGCTAAAATACAAGTTCTACTCAATCTTTCCCCAGAGAACTATATAAGGGCGCGTCCCCACGGCACAGGACAAATACCGGTCGGTTTACTTTGAACTGTTTTCGGGCCGTGCACACAGCCCCAGGGGGACGGCTTTTCTCCGTGATTAGCGTAGAAAGGCCCTCCCCCTTCGCATAGACATGTTCATATTCCGCCCGAAAACCGGACGGAAGAATGAACATGTTCTATGTTTTTCGGACAGCGTGGGTTTTTCTATAGCCGTCTGTTTTAAAGTTTGACGGCTGGTGCCGTGAGGACAAGCCCTAACACGATGTTAGCAGCAACTTCAATGTGACCGGTTCCCTTTAATGTGCCGGAGCAGAGGACAAGGCTCAGTTTAGCAATGTATTGTTACATAGCTCTCAGGCGTTGAGCGCTATACCCAAATCTTATCCCATTGGTTTTTCTTTATTTTAAAGCCCTTTTAAGTTCAAGCACAAGGTCTACAACCTGTACGACTGCTGTATGCTTGGCTTTCAGTGTAAAGCTCACCTAATATACACTCACCGGCCACTTTATTAGGTACACCTGTCCAACTGCTCGTTAACACTTAATTTCTAATCAGCCAATCACATGGCGGCAACTCAGTGCATTTAGGCATGTAGACATGGTCAAGACAATCTCCTGCAGTTCAAACCGAGCATCAGTATGGGGAAGAAAGGTGATTTGAGTGCCTTTGAACGTGGCATGGTTGTTGGTGCCAGAAGGGCTGGTCTGAGTATTTCAGAAACTGCTGATCTCCTGGGATTTTCACGCACAACCATCTCTAGGGTTTACAGAGAATGGTCCGAAAAAGAAAAAACATCCAGTGAGCGGCAGTCCTGTGGGCGGAAATGCCTTGTTGATGCCAGAGGTCAAAGGAGAATGGGCAGACTGGTTCAAATAGGCAACAGTGACTCAAACAGTGACTCAAATAGCCACCCGTTACAACCAAGGTAGGCAGAAGAGCATCTCTGAACGCACAGTACGGCGAACTTTGAGGCAGATGGGCTACAGCAGCAGAAGACCACACCGGGTGCCACTCCTTTCAGCTAAGAACAGGAAACTGAGGCTCCAATTTGCCCAAGCTCATCGAAATTGGACAGTAGAAGATTGGAAAAACGTTGCCTGGTCTGATGAGTCTCGATTTCTGCTGCGACATTCGGATGGTAGGGTCAGAATTTGGCGTCAACAACATGAAAGCATGGATCCATCCTGCCTTGTATCAACGGTTCAGGCTGGTGGTGGTGGTGTCATGGTTGTGGGGAATATTTTCTTGGCACTCTTTGGGCCCCTTGGTACCAATTAAGCATCGTTGCAACACCTTGTGGAATCTATGCCACGAAGAATTGAGGCAGTTCTGAAGGCAAAAGGGGGTCCAACCCGTTACTAGCATGGTGTACCTAATAAAGTGGCCGGGGAGTGTACATTGCTAGTAGTAGTTTTAGTTTCTCAGATTGAAATGATCTTGTTCTTTTATGTTATTTACAGGTCCTTATAGCCAATAATGGCATTGCCGCTGTCAAATGCATGCGATCTATTCGGAGATGGTCTTATGAAATGTTCCGCAATGAGCGAGCAATACGCTTTGTGGTTATGGTTACTCCTGAAGATCTTAAAGCTAACGCAGGTACTTTGCATCAAAATTGAGCTATTAATTCTTGTGCAGCGGAAAATTGGGGATGCTGTCCATATTAAACTAGTTACACTCCAGATTTTCAGGAACATCTTGACAGAAACTTACTTGGTTGCTTTAGGACATGGCCCATGTTGAGACCATTATCTGCAGCCCATGTGCACTAGAGTTCCCAAGACATCATCAGGATAGCAGAGAGCATGCCAAAGGAGGAGCACGGTGATCCGAGCTATTAGGTGCTGTGATCAACAGCAATTACAGCATGTAAGGGATTTCACAGAGGGAGGGACTACTCTTGTGTCCTCCATCAACACCAGTCTGTGTGATCAGTGGGTGCTGATGATTGTCCTAACAGCCTCTGGTCGTTGTGTCGTGTAGGCCTACCAGGCCCTGTCTGGAGGTGGGGCTTGACAGGTTGATTGACAGTTGGCATAATACCTTGCAGGACAGTAGTGTACTGCTTTGTATTCTAAGGGTTTGTTCACACCACGTTTTTGGATACGATTTCGGGTCCGCGCTGGACCCGAAAATCACATCCAAAAACGTAGCGTCGATCGGCTCCAACACAGATCCAACATGCAGCTGTGTGTTTGGATCCATGTTATATGCAGCAGGATTGCCCCTTACTTTTTTTTATTAGGGTTTTGTGCTCCCCCTTTTTTCCCCTCCAAAAAATTGACTGTCTTTTTTTGGGAAAACGGATCTGAAAGACGGTCCAAAACCCCGGAATGAAAACACGCATGGGCGACCCACTCGTAATTGCGAGCAGTGTATTACACACTGCTCATTGTTAGATGCGTGTTTGGGTCCATACGCATACAAAAGTGTATGTTCACACGGGAGCAAACTATGTGAAATACCCTAACAGTGATAAAAACGATCGCTTAGCCCCGCCCCCATTGGGACAAGTAAAAAAAAAATAAAAATGTTTAAGACGGGAAAAACAAAGAAAAAATACATATAGCCCTTTCCCATTATAAATGATTATCACAAAAAACCTTCATTGTGGCAGGTTTTAAAAGGGAACCTGTCACTGGGTTTATGCCCCCTTGCTGGGAGAACAAGCAAGTGTAGACATGCTTTTCCCCCGCACTTTCCCCCTTATTCTGTAAGATGCAGCAGTTTTTAGAGCATTTACCCCCTCAAATTTTTATTCATGGCGGTGTTCGCTCCCCCCACCAAAAAGGCTAGCTGAGGTGGGCGGGGGCTAGCCCCTTGGCCCCGGTTTTAAAAAAACTGACCTTGAAGGACTTTTGAATGACTTTTTCTGGCTGAAAACTGCAGATTTTAGCATTAAATCACAAAAAAATACAGCATCTTACGAAAAAGGGACAAAAAGGGTGGGAAAAGGTATGTCTGCATAGCTTGTCCGGGGGGGGGGAAAAATATTGACGGTTTTTCTTTAAGTTTTCCAAAAATCTGATGCTGTAAGCTTGTAATGCAATTTTGCCATTTATCTTCTGCTTAAAAATAATACAATCTTGTGGTGATAACACATTTTTAGTACCTCTACTTTGCTTATTTTTTTTCACATATCTTCTCTGCAGAATACATTAAGATGGCAGATCACTATGTGCCAGTGCCTGGAGGACCAAACAACAACAACTATGCAAATGTGGAATTAATTCTTGATATTGCTAAAAGGATCCCAGTTCAGGTAATAGGGTCTAGAGTGCTTTTTATTGCTGCTTTAATGGGAGAAAACTATTTTTAGCAATTTCACATAGTCCATAAATGCCTAGAAATGTGGGCAATCATTGATATTAAAGGGGTTGTCTCACTACATTGATTCATTTTTTCCCTCAGCCTGTTTTTTTCTTGGTTTTTTTGCTCTGAATTCAGGGGCGTGTTTTTTTACTGGCTTCCACTAGGCTGCGTAGAAGCCAGGGCTGTAGCTATAGCAACCGTGCTGGCAGCTATCATGAGAGATTTAACAGGTCTTTCATAAACGACCCGTGAAGCTGATGCTGCCCATACAAAGAGGGGGGTATTTGGAATAGGTTGGACACTTTAATGGACATATATTGCAAAG